>CAUYRH010032138.1:0-11340 GCA_963574655.1 Perodicticus potto | reverse complement strand
TATAATTCTTTTGTTTTCAATTTCATTTAATTCTGCTCTAATTTTGGTTATTTCTTTTCTTCTGCTGGGTTTGGGATTGGAATTTTTTTCCTTTTCCGGTTGCTTGAGATGTCCTTTAAGTTGTTAACTTCCTCTCTTTCTGTTCTCTTGAGGAAGGCTTGCAGTGCTATAAATTTCCCTCTTAGGACTGCCTTTGCAGTATCCCAGAGGTTCTGACAATTCATGTCTTCATTGTCGTTTTGTTCCCAAAATTTGGTAATTTCCTTCTTAATCTCATCTATGACACAGTTATCCTTCAGCATAAGGTTATTTAGCTTCCATGTTTTTGTATGAGTATGAAGATTTCTGATGTTACTGAGTTCAACTTTTATTCCATGATGGTCTGAGAAGATGCAAGGAATAATTTCTATTCTTTTAAATTTGCTGAGGTTAGACTTGTGACCTAAGATGTCATTGATTTTGGAGTATGTTCCATGGGCTGATGAGAAGAATGTATATTCAGTTTTGTTAGGATGAAATATTCTGTAGATGTCTGTTAAATCCAAATGTTGAATGGTTAACTTTAAGTCTAAAATTTCTTTCCTTAGCTTCTTATTGGAGGATCTATTCAATACTGCCAAAAGAGTGTTAAAATCTCTGACTATTATGGAGCAGGAGGAAATCAAGTTACTCATGTCTGTTAGAGTCTTTCTTATAAATTGAGGTGCATTCTTGTTGGGTGCATAAATATTAATAATTGGAATCTCATCATGTTGAGTGTTACCCTTAATAAATATGAAGTCACCATCCTTATCTTTCCTTACTTTTGTTGGTTTAAAGCCTACTGTATCTGCAAATAAAATTGCAACACCTGCTTTTTTCTGCTTTCCATTTGCCTGGAATATAGCTGACCATCCCTTCACCCTGAGTCTATATTTATCTTTTAAGGTAAGATGCAATTCTTGTATGCAGCAGATATCTGGCCTAAGTTTTTGTATCCAGTCAACCAACTGGACAATTTGTTTTAGAGGACAATTTAAGCCATTCACATTAATCAAGAATATTGATAAGCCTGGTAGAATTTTGGATATTGAGTTTTTTGAAAGTCCGGTGGACATTTCTAATCCTTTCACCACTTTGGAAGTTGGAATTTGATCAAAAGTTTCTGAGTGAGTTTACTTTTGTGGTGGAGGACTGCGCTGGTCATTATGGAGGATAGGTCTGAGAATATCCTGGAGAGCTGGTTTAGTTATGGCAAATTTCTTCAACATGTGAATGTCATTAAAGTATTTAATTTCTCCACATAAATGAGACTCAGTTTAGCTGGATACAGGATCCTGAGTTGAAAGTTATTTTGTTTTAGGAGATTAAAAGTCGATGACCATTCTCTTCTAGCTTGAAAGGTTTCAGCAGAGAGATCTGCAGTCATTCTATTATTCTTCTCCCTTGTAGGTTATGGTTTTCTTACGTCTGGCTGCTTTCAGAATTTTCTGCTTCATATTAACTTGAGTGAGGTTAATTATGATGTGCCTGGGGATGTCTTATTCGGGTTGAGTCATGCTGTGGTTCTGAAACTGTCTGCTATCTGAATTTCAGAATCTCTTGGCATGTCTGGAAAGTTCTCTTTCATAATCTCATGAAGAAGAGCCTCTGTGCATTGCCAAGCCACTGCATCATTTTCAGAGATCTCTATAAGGCGAATATTGATTTTCTTCAAACTATCCCAGAGCTCTCTGAGAGAATGATCCATTTTCGCTGAGAGTTTGGGAGCATTCAATAGCTTTGTCTTCAGTGTCAGAAATCCTTTCTTGTGCTTGCTCCATTCTATTACTGAGGGATTCTACTGTACTTCTCAGATCTTTGAGGGCTGCAATTTCTTGTCTCAATGTGTCAAAATCTTTGGTGATTTTTTTCTCTGAATTCATTGAATTCTTGAGACAACTTTTGAAGTGCTCCTTGAATTTCTAATTCCAATTTTACTTCTATTGATCTTATTTTTAATATAAATTCTGAATTTGGTTTCTGACATCTCAGTCACCTATTTATGAATGGGATGTTCAGTTGTGTCCACCAAATTATTCCTTTGGAGGGGGGGGGTTGATCTACTCTGGTTATTCATGTTACCAGAGTTTTTCTGCTTATTCCACCCCATGATTATTTTATATCGTTTGGCTAGATAAGCAGATAAGGAAAAGTTGGGTTGGGGGCTCTAGGAGTAGTGATTGGCCAGTCCTTTGCCCAAAAGCTGGTACTGGTGTCTGTAACTTTTCCCCTAGAGCTTTGCCAAGGATCCATACAGTGCTACAGCCTGCGAAACTAGGGGCCTTCTTGGTGTGGTGGGGCTAAGTGGCTCTGTCTTATTTTCAGCTGGTCTCTGTCTTACCCTAGTGAATCAGTTACACTGGGTTAAAGTCTCAACTGTGGAGAAATACCAGCAATTAAGTCACCCCACCCCCCACAGGCAACAATTGGAAAAGGAAAATCAAACCTTCCCACAACCACACACCCAAGGTACCACTTTGGATAGTCCTCGGGTGATTGGCCCAGTTCAAGAGGTCCAAATCAATTGTCCCAGTCAGCACTGGCCTCGGGTGGAAGAGTTCAAGAGGTCTCCAGAAACTAGATAGCAGGGGTCTGCTGGCAGCTCACATATGACTCACCACGTGAGGTCAGAAGGACCCACCCAGCAAATAAATTAGTCTGGGAAGGTTGATGCCTCCTTTCCCACCTTGCACCTCTGTCATACCCAGTCACTGGTAACCCTGCAGGGCTATGTTCCAGTTCCCTCCAATGAGCAGATGCACCAGGGGGTTGCACCTGCCTGAGTCACAGGGAGATCTATGTCTCCTCAGCCAGGCTGCCACTTTCTGCCACTATCCTGCAGGGGGAGTTGAGGCATGACAATTTCGGGTGCTTAATGGGGGCTAGGGTGGTTTACTCAGTTCCAGCCCTGCCCGTGATTGATGTTGCTGACAGAACAGAACAACTTCACAGAATTTGTTTCTGTTGTGGCTATATTCCCCTGTGGATCAGATGCTGTTTGGGGAACTCAGCCCTGTCTGTGCCCCTGCCCTGTCTTGGCTGCAATTTGTGTTAGGGCAGAGGCTGTCAGAACTCGCACTTAACTGTCAATTCTAGCCTCTGTCTGCCCGTCTTTGTCTCATCTACCATCCCCTGAGGGCTGGATGTGTCTGAGGCTCAGTGAAGCAGTCCTGTGGGTCTTCCCCTGCCCTTGGAGTCTGCTGTTTCTGTGCACATATTCTAGTCCCCACACTCCACCCAGGCTGGTACTGCCTCAGGCATACCCTTTACTCATGGAGCCTGCGTTTCCCACCAGAGAAGATTCCTGGTTTCCTCTGGTAGCCCAGAGAGAATGGGAGTGTCCTTTCAAAATATCCCCAGGGATGTGAGTCCTGTGGTTCCCACCAAGGCTGCTGCTCTGTGCCTTCGGGCACCACCTGCCCTTTACGATTCCCTCTCAGTTGACCATCTTCTCGTTTCTCCCATGCCAGAGAATCAGCACAGATCAGCCACAGTCCGTGCACTGTCCACACCCCTTGAGAAAATGCCCAAGAATCAGGACTCCATCAGGTCAGGCTTCCAGACCTGGGGATGAGAGTGGAGGGGAGTGCTGGGAGTTCAAAATTGCAGGTAGAGAATATTTACAGTTTTATGCCTGGCAGGAGAGTGCCATGGCACCCTAGTAGAGGAAGGAGGTCTGGTTTTTAGAGAGTTTCTCCCGTGGGATAAAATGGGAGGATATTTGAACTCCGCTCACTTGTTTGTATGGAGTGCACTATAAGCCCTTCTCATGGAGGAGGGTCCTCCCATCCACTTGGTGATAGATTTTGTAACCTCTGTTTGTATCCTTAGGGTTGCAGCTCGCCTCAGCAGGGTTGATGTGCATTCTTTGGCCTTCTCTCTTGGCTCAGATCTGAACCATCAGCCTTCTTGCTAAAATTCTGTCCTTTAACTCTCCTTCTGGATGGGAGCCTCTGTGGAAAGCTGGCTCTAGTTGGCCATCTTGCTTCCGCCCCCTCCCGTTCTCTACTTCTTAATAAGCTTAAACTTTCCTCAATAGAATGGTTTTTGAAAACCATCATTTATGAGTCTTACCTGGTGCTAGGTTTATAGATAGCTTGTTTAGTTGCCCTGTAGACCCTAATGCTGCAGTGGGTCCTGAGGGGCTTACAGGAGGAACATGAACCAGGATCCTAAAAGTTGTGTACTCTTCTACACAGTACACATAATTGTTTAAAAATAATTTATTTTAATGATTGCAGGTTTTTCATGTATGTAGACTGTATGGGCTATTCTAATTGAACTGTCCAATCTAGTAAAGTTTCAACTCTTTGGTGCAAAACTTTCTTAAGTATAGCACCCACCTTGGTCATAATCAATAGATCCTACCGGTACTAATAAAAAATTTGTTGATGATTCATGGAAATGCCAAGGCTCAGGGGCCAGAGTTGGGGGGTCTGTATGTGGGTGGGAGTTGCAGGGGCCCAGGGAGGTGAAGCCCAGGAGGCACTGAAGTTAAGAGCTTGGCCTAGAGCTGGTGATCAAGGAGAGTCCTGGCAGCTCTGTCTGAAGGGTGCCTTACTAGGGATTACACTTCAGGATTGTTTTCTCTTCTATAAGGAAGGGGTTGGCAACTGCTTCAAGGTACAGGTGTAATAGAAGAACACAGACTGTCCTTGTGCTTACTTGGTCTTCCTTACAATGAGGGGGTAGGTAGGCCACATTATAATAGGGCCTTTGAGAGGCTTATGAAGCTGTTTTGCTTCTGGAGTGGGGGTCTCCAAGCACTCCAGAAGGAAAATGGGTGTCCAGGTCTGGGAGGTGGCCTCTTCCCAGCCTTGGGACCTACTGGGCACCTGAGTGGAGAGTTTATAAGGTTCTCAACCTGGACACTGTTGACATTTGGAGCCAGATCATTCTTTGTGGTGGAAGCTTTCCTGTGCATTGTGGGCTGTTCATCAGCATCTCTGGCCTCTGCCTACGAGATATCAGGAGCAACTCCTGTTAGGTTTGACAACCAAAAATCAAAGGTTAAGTGTAAGTACAAGTTTGGTGTGTTTGAAAAGGCGATAAAGAGGAAAAGTATATAAAATGTGAGTAGTGAGGTTGGCAGGGCCCAAATATGAGTTTTGTAGGATTTCAGAAGGAGTTGGGATTCGTTGCAATAGCAACCTGAAGCCTTTATCAGTGGTTCTCAACCTGTGGGTCTCAACCCCTTTGTTCCATTTGTAACAATGTGCCAATTAGGAAGGTTGAGAACCACTGCCTTAGATTAACATTTCAGAATTATCATTGTCTGTTTTGCAGAGAAAGAATTGGAAGGAGTAAGAGGTGGCCATGTAGGAGCTGACACCATACACAAGGGGAGAAGTGGTCAGATTTGGAATGCATTTTCAAAATAAATCTGCCAGGATTTGGTAGGTAAATCTAAGGAGTAAAAGAAAGAAAAATTTTAAGAATGATTCCTGTGTTTGAAGTCTCAGAGACTGGGGAGATGGTGATACCATTTACTGAGACAAGAAAGACTCGGAGAGAAGTAGCCATGAGCAGGTAGAGAAACAAAAGTTCTGTTTTGGCCCGGTAGGCCTGAGATGATATACTTTAAAGTGGAGCTGGTAAGCAGGCAGGTGGATTTGGGATTCTGAAGATCCAGGGGGAAATCAGGTTATCAGAAGTCTTTAGCATAAAAATGGTAGTAAAAGCTGAATGCAGATGGGGTCGCATAGTAAGAACATAGGGAAAAGAAAAGGGGATGCAGAGCTAAGACTTATAACATTTCAACGTTGAGAGTTCAGACATAGGGGAGATGCTAAGAAGGGGCAGTGGGACAGGTGGTGGGAAAACCAGAAAAATGGAATGGCATGGTGTTGAATGGAAACTCCAAGAAATGTGTACAAAAGGAAGGAGTGGTCAACCGTGCCAAATGCTGCTGAAAGACACAATAAAAAAAAAAGCTTAACAGAAGGATCATGGGACTGGGTAGGGTGGAGGTCTTTGCTGACCTTGGTGAGGACAGTTTCAGTGGTGCAGGGGAGTGAGAGTCTTAATGGAGAGGACCCAGGAGAGAAGGAAAAGTGGAAAAGCAAACAGATGACGTGGCGCCATCTCTCTGGGAGGGAGAGCAGAGAAGTCACGTTTTCCCTAAACAGGCACAGAGGTCACAGAAGAGTCAAGGGCACCTCAGCACACCCTCAGGAAAAGGGCAACTGAGGGGGAGAAATTTATAATGCTGGACAGAAATTTCATCTTTGTAAAAGTTCTCATTTTGCCAATAATTCCTATATAGGTACATTGAATTATACTGTTTCTTTCACTTAGCAATTCTTTGGCTTAGAATATCTGTGGTACTGATATAAAGTTACACTTTTTAATAGAAAGGACATCTAACCCTTTGTTTTGTGAGAAAATGCCCCAAAGGATGGGCTTAATTGGGTATATGAGACCCTTAGACATGCAAATTCTCATAGCCTTAAAATTCTTCATTTAGAATGTTCTCTGTGTACACCAGATAACACATGTTACTCCCGTTTATGACCTCAGCTTCTGACAAGCTGAATTACTCCCAATTCTCCAAAGGCAACATTGTTTCAGGCTACTGTACCTTGTACCCTCAACCACCCCCTCTCTGCTGTTACTTTCCAAGGTGTCTGTGAGGAACACCCACTGTCACATTCTCCTAGAATCCTCCCTCCCTTGGGTCTACACCAACCTCTGTGGATTTCTTTTCTTTGTTTTATTTTTCTAAGGGGGATGTGGTACCCCAGAGAGTATTGTGAACCAAGGATTACAACTAAGCTAACTCTGTGAAACTGAGGTTCGTTAAAAAAACAAAAACAACTATAATAAAAAAGAACATGTATGCTTGCAGAAAGGAATAAAGAAGAGATCAAAATTTAGCTAGGACCACGCCCTCAGAAACAACCATCATTAACACTTTGCACAATATCCTCCAGGTCTCTCTGGAATTCTGCATAACAGAAGCCTGTCCTCAGACAATAGACTTACTCCTAGACAAATCTGTCCTTGGCTTACAACATTGACCACTGCAGGGGACTTGTCTTATTATCTTTTGTACTCCCACTGCCTAACCCAAACACAGGCACTGGAGAAAACCCATATATATTGGTAAAATTAATGAATACAAGCATATGTAGCTGCAAAACTTAGCAACAGCAAGAATAATGCAGTTCCCTGACATCAGTTACAGATGAAGAAGCAGAGATCCGGAAAGAAAGGTGAACTCACCTGTTCTTAAGAGAAAGGATGGAGTACTGCCGGGTTCATGGTCTCTGCTCCAAAACAGATCCAAATAAAGTGGCATTTCAAATAGATTTGGAAAGCATATCTGAAATAAGTATTGCTGAGATACTAGGTCAATAACATATGGAAAAACACAAAAGGTAGAGCCTTATTTTGTGCCTTTTGGAACCATGTAAAAACTAAAAAGCCATGTCAGTAAACATAGTCTTGAGATAAGAAAAGAATAACAAAGTTACAGATATAAAAGGATGAATCAATTGCTTAATGGCACAAAATGTAAAAGAACCTTAAAAAACTTGAAAGACAAAACTTGAAGTATTAAATCATTGCCTTAATACTTAGAGTTCTTATGAATTAATAAGACAAAAGCATTAATTGAAAATAGGAAAAGGAAATGAAAAAAGTAATACATATTTTATGTAAGTATAAAAGGACTTAAAGTCACTAAGATTTAAGAAAAGCAAATTGAAAGACAACATCTTTTTTTTTGTCTACACAGTTGGAAAATCTTAAAAAGGCTAGGTGTGGCAGCTCCCGTAGCTCAGCAGGTAGGGCGCCAGCCTCATACACTGAGGCTAGCAAGTTCAAACCCAGCCCAGGCCAGCTAAAGCAACAATGACAATTGCAACAGCAAAAAAAAAAAAATAGCTAAAGCAACAATCACAACTGCAACAACAACAAAAAAATAGCCAGATTGTAGCGGGCACCTGTAGTCCCAGCTACTTAGGAGGCTGAGACAAGAGAATGGCTTGGGCCCATGAGTTCGAGGTTGCTATGAGCTGTGATGCCATGGCAGTCTATAAAGGTGACAAAGTAAAACTCTGTCTAAATAAAAAAAAGAAAGTCCCCCCCCTTTCCGTCTCTCTCTTTCTCTCTCTCTCCCTCTTTTCCCTCCTCCTTAACTGAAGAGCTGCATCCCCCGCCAATAAAGACCTTTTGTACAAGCAAAAAAAGAAAGAAAAAAAGAAAGAAGAAAACATTCCCCCAAAACCATTGTTAATATCTTTTGAGAGATAATGAAAAACAATGTTTTCTTTTTTGTTAATCTATGAACAAAGAACATTCAAATTCTTTTTTTTATTAATTGTTTGGGATTCATTGAGGGTACAAAGAATTCGGTTATACTGATTGCATTTGTTAGATAATGCCCCTCTTATAATTGTGTTCCACCCCCAAGAAGACTGCCACACACCATGACCCCCCATCCTCCTCCCTCCTTCCCACTCCCTGCTCCCTTATTCCCCTACCACACCCCTTGTATTAGCTCATTTACTGGCTTCATATTAGAATTGAGTACAATGGATTCTTGCTTCTCCATTCTTCTGATGCTTTACTAAGAAGAAGGTGCTCCAGTTCCAACCAGGTTAATACAAAGACTGTAAAGTCTCCTTTTTTTGATGGCTGAATAGTATTCCATGGTATACATATACCACAGCTTGTTAATCCATTCCTGGGTTGGCGGGCATTTAGGCTGTTTCCACATTTTGGCAATTATAAATTGAGCCATAATAAACAGTCTAGTACAAATGTACTTATGATGAAAGGATTTTTTTCTTCTGGGTAGATGCCTAGTAATGGGATTGCAGGATCAAATGGGAGGTCTAATTTGAGTTCTTTGAGGATTCGTCATACTTCCTTCCAAAAAGGTTGTATTAGTTTGCAGCTCCACCAGCAGTGTAAAAGTGTTGCCTTCTCTCCACATGCACTCAGCATCTGCAGCTTTGAGACTGTGAGGTGGGCCATTCTTGCTGGGGTTATGTGATATCTCAGGGTACTTCTCTGATGATTAGTGATGATGAGCATTTTTTCATGTGTTTGTTAAACATTCATATGTCATCTTTTTTTTTTTCAGTTTTTGACCAGGGCCAGGTTTGAACCTGCCACCTCCAGAATAGGGGGCTGGCGCCCTACTCCTTGAGCCACAGGCGCCACCCCATTCATATGTCTTCTGTAGAGAAGGTTCTATTCTTCTCTCTTGCCCAGTGATATATGGGATTTTTGGATCTTTTTTTGTTGATTAATTTGAGTTCTCTATAGATCATAGTTATCAAGTTTTTGTCCAATTCATAATATGCAAATATCTTTTCCCATTCCGAAGATTGTCTGTTTGCTTTGGTTGTTGTTTCTTTAGCTGTACAGAGGCTTTTCAGTTTAATTAAGTCCCATTTGTTTATTTTCGTTTTTGCAATTGCCATGGAAGTCTTCTTCATAAAATCTTTCCCCACACCGATATCTTCAACTATTTTCCCCACACTTTCTTTAAGAATTTTTATTGTTCCATGCCTTAGATTTAAACTTTTCATCCATCTTGAATCAATTTTTGTAAGTGGTAAAAAGTGTAGGTCCAATTTCAGTCTTTTACATGTGATTATCCAATTCTCCCAACACCATTTATTGAATAGGGATTCTTTTCCCCAGTGTATGTTCTTGTTTGGTTTATCAAAGATCAGGTGGCTGTAAGAGGTTAGTTTCATCTCATGGTTTTCTATTCAGTTCCAAATGTTAATGTCTCTATTTTTGTGTCAGTACCATGCTGTTTTGATCACTATGGCCTTAGAGTACAGCCTTAAATCTGATAGGGTGATAACCCTGGCTTTGTTTTTATTACTAAAAATTGCCTTGACTATATAGGGTCTCTTCTGTTTCCATACAGAATGAAGAATTTTTTCCAAATCTTGAAAGTATTATGACGGTATTTTAATGGGGATTGAATTGAATCTGTAGATTGCTTTGGGAAGTATAGACATTTTGACAATGTTGATTCTTCCCACCCATGAGCATGGTATGTTCTCCCATTTGTTAATAACTTCTGCAATTTCTCTTCTTAGGGTTTTGTAACTTTCTTTGTAGAGGTCCTTCATTTCTTTTGTTAGGTATATTCCTAGGTATTTTTTTTTAAGTTACTGTGAAGGGAATGGTATTCTTGATTAGCTTCTAATCTTGGTTGTTATTGGCACATACAAAGGGTACTGATTTGTGGACACAGATTTTATATCCTGAGAAATTGCTGTATTTTTTGATCACTTCTAGGAGTCTTGTGGTTGAGTCTTTGGAGTTCTCTAATTATAAGATCATATCATTGACAAAGAGAGAGAGTTTGATCTCCTCTGCCCCCATTTGGATGCCCTCTATTTCCTTCTCTTGCCTGATTGTATTGGCTAGAACTTCCAGCACTAGGTTGAATAATAGTGGCGATAGAGGACAACCTTATCTGGTCCCAGTTCTAAGTGGAAAAGCTTTCAGTTTTACAAATAATTCTTGGAAATTAAAATAAAATAAATTTTAATGTAAAATTAGGTTAGAAAAATTTCTCGGAGGAGAGAGCAAAGAGAAAACAGAGAGGGAAAAAAAAATACGAAAATTAGAGAATTGTCCAGGAGTTCCAAAAAGAGGAAACAAGTCATGGGCAAAATAATTCAAGAAAATCCTGCCAGAACAAAAAAGCCATGAGTTTCTGGAATTAAAAAGGCCTACTATGTCCCAAAAGAGGAACCAAAACCGATGTACAACAAAGCTCATTATTGTGATATTTCAGTATACTAGGGACAGAGAACAGACTCTACCAACTTTAAGAAAGAGAAAACAAAACATAGGTTTGATCTAATAAGTCCGGAAAAGAATGGAGTAATGCCTTCAAATTTCTGAAGTAAAATGTTTTAAAGCCTAGAATTTTATACTCAACCAAATGATCACTTAAATGGGAGAAGAAAATAATGACCTTTTCATACCTGCAGAAAGAGATCAGGGAAACAATTGCCCAGGGTGATAGGTGAAGGCAGAGCACAGGACAACTGATGTGTCTCTGGTATAAGGGCAGCCAGTACATTTTGGAGCAGATCAGAAGACTCAGAAGAGATTTTTTCAAGAAAATGAAATTGGGCTCGGTGCCTGTGGCTCAATGGGCTAAGGGGCCAGCCTCGTACACCTGAGCTGGCAGGTTCGAATCCAGCCTGGACCCACCAAACAACAATGACGGCTGCAACCAAAAAATATCCAGGCATTGTGGCGGGCGCCTGTAGTCCCAGCTATTTGGGAGGCAGAGGCAAGAGACTCACTTGAGCCCAGGAATTGGAGGTTGCT
>CAUYRH010032137.1:0-28702 GCA_963574655.1 Perodicticus potto | reverse complement strand
CACACACACCCCGCGCCCCCCCCGCGGGGGGGGCGGGCCCCCCCCCAAAAAAAGTAATGAAGAATAATAAAATACATATATTTAAAAATTAAAAAAAAAAAAAGGGACACTTTGCAATTACATGAAAACTGTTACATTTGAATACATCATGGTTGCGGACTAAATTTCTTAAAGTGTAGAAATTGATAATATTTGTTTTGGGGAGCTAAGTATGTGGCTAAATCATTTCAAATCATAAAATAAATATGTATCCAATTCAATATTACATAAATAAATAAATATTACCTGCTTAAAAAAAAAAAAAAGAGATATAATTTGTAGGGCCTCAGAAAACAATTTTCCAAAATGAAAGTTTCAGAAGCATTTCTGTTTGACCTTCTTTTACTTTCCAGTCTCTGGCCTTTCATTCTCTCCTGAGGCTAACTAGAATCCCTCTACTCCAGGCTGGGTCATAGAAAGGAGAATCTGTTTTCCTTAAGCCAACAATAAAACCTAGAAATATTATTCTATGTTTTCCCCCGACTTTCCATGTAAAAACTGGCCGTGAAGAAACGATCTGTTCTACTTTATTTGATTGTAGGTCATAAGACAACCCCCCCCACCCCTTACAGAGAGGTTCCTGCCCCTACCCAGAAGGAAGAAATGCTGCACAGAGAGGCTAGGAAGAACCTAGGCCTGGCTGTGTTTCCCCACTCAGTCTATAGTGCTGACTCAGACCCTTTTGGTCCAGTCATTTCTACATAGCTGTGTATACTTAGTTGAATCCAAGCAGAAAAATGGACAGTTTCCTCTGTATCTTTGGGTCTTCATTCTAAAAGCTCTGTGTCACATAAAACTATGATCTATTAAATCTGTATGCCTTTTTTTCTATTAATTTGCCTCTACCAGATGATGATCATGAGGCTTAATGAACAAAGAACAACAAAGCTAACAATTTAAACTACAAAGTCGACACTTCAACCCAAAGGACACAGACACAATCTCTCACAAGTGGTTTGATTCTTACAGGGAGATGGAATCGTGCTTTGGGGTGGATGCTCTACATTTGCTAACATAGCGGGCAATGTGTTTGCAATAAACAATGATAATGATATGAGTTTGTTTCCATTTCTGCCCAACTACAAGAGGGACTTTACCTAACAATCAGTGTGACCTGGTTCTTGGTACCCTCAATGAATCCTCAACAATAATAAAAAAAAAGAATATAATTGTGATTTTTTTCAGAGAGGGAACTCAGCATGGGAAAGAAATTAATCTCTTGTCAGTGATTTTTAGTGAAACTTCAGAGGGTAAAGGAGGAGTGTTCCTTTGGCCCCTAGAAATCCATATGGGAGAACAGAGGATCAGGGAATGGCCTGAGATTTTCCCGAGACAGGTCTCTGTCTTACCCTTCACTCCCCACAATACCAACATCTCTTTAGTTAGTATTTGTTGAGTGTCTCTAACCTACTGCATGAAGCATTACTGAGTTGTGGATTAGAGGACAAGGGCAGCAGCCTCTTTCTTATCTTCACAAAGTCAGGGATGAGATCTAAACTTTGTGCCTTTTTAAAAACTGAGACAGTATGTGTTCACTAAATACTGATTCAAGGATCAGAGCTCCCTTTTCCAGTCTCTGAGCCATGACAGTGTAATCACAAAGCCACGATAATTAAAATAGTCTGGTACTATCAAAAGAATGGACAAATTAATAGAATAGTATAAAGAATCCTGACTAGGCAGGTGCCTGTAGCTCATCGAGTAGGGCGATTAAAAAGGTTTCTTGTTCTATTCTGATCCCTATAGTAGGTCAGAAAAAGATCCAAGGGTATATGTTCATGTTTTTTTTTTGAGACAGAGTCTTACTCTGTCACCCTGGGTAGAGTGCCATGGTGTCAACGTGGCTCACAACAACCTCAAACTCTTGGGGTCAGGCAATCCTCTTGCCTCAGCATTACAAGAATGGAGAAGCAAGAATCTAATGTACTCAATTTTGATATGAGGACAATTTGATGACCTAGTACACGTTGGGGGGTGGGAGAATGCAGGAGTGGAGAGAGGGAGGGAAGGAGGGAGTGGAGGATCATGGTGTTTGGCACGCCTCTTGGGGGAGGAATACATTTATAAGAGAGACTTTTGCCTGACAAATGCAATTAGTATAACCTGGTTCTTTGTACCCTCAATGAATCCCCAACAATACTACTACTAATAATAATGTTATTAGATAAGAATGTTGTGCTCCCAAGTAAGCTCATTCCTTTTTTGACCTGACCCTGAAGGATACAATCAGCTTTATGTGGTCTGGGTGGTGTCGAACTGTTTAAGAATAACTACTTTCTTTTATATACTGTTGAATATACCTTGTATATTCCTTGAAGTACAGAACTTCCACAACCAAGCTTGTACTGCCTTTGAGTTACTGGTAGCCATTATTGACAGTGGCTCTCTGTTGGCCTGAAGGCTTAAAGCCAAACCTTTATCTAGAAGTTTGAGCATTTCCTGAATTTTTTCTGATCTATTCTCCAATCTTCATGCTGGTGCCTCCCAAAGAACTCCTAGCTAAAGTGGCCACATGCACTGTTCTGTGAAGAGATCTTGGCATTCACTCATTCACTGAACCAACAGGTATTTATCTAGTGCTATGTGTCTAACCTGCAGCCCATGGGCCACATGTGGCCCAGGATGGCTATGAATGTGGCCCAACACAAAATAGTAAACTTACTTAACATTTTTTGTGATTTTGTTTGGTGGAACTCGATTGCAAGATTGCCTGGTTCTCTAGGATGAACATTGTAGATGACAATGTGGTATCACAACGTCATATAAAATAAACATACATATGCTCTCGCTAGCTATATGCATTGTATATGCATGAGTGGCTTCCGTTTTACATGGTGTGCCTCTTCCAATGTGTTATCTTCTAAGTTCAGACAGTCACATGGACACCATCAAATGTTACATGTGCACGTGGTGACTTGGTGAAGCAGCAATTATCAATAACGCTTCAACATACCATTGCAATGTTGGGTGTGTAATGTTATTTAGGAGTCAGGTGAGCGTACTTAGTGGATTATTAAGGTACTTCCAGACCTCGGCAGCACCTCTGACATCACCCGCCATGCTTTACTACTCCACCTTGCCCTGCACCAACAGCCAAGATGTGGAAGGGCCCAAACCTTGCTTTCTGTTTTCCTGTCAATTAATTTGCATAATAAAACTAAATACAGTACTGTATCTATTATTATTTTTTTAAATCCCAGCATGGCTTCTATAACATCTCAAAAGAAAGAGAACCCCACCAAAAGAAAAATTATGGATGAAGGAAGATTGTTCAATGAAAAGTAGACAGATGATTACTTTATTGTCAAGGCAAGTAATAAGGCACTGTGCTTAATTTGTAGGGTATTTGTGTGTGCAAGTTTTCAAAGATTATAATTTGAAAAGGCATTAGGTACAAAAAAAATGCTGCCAAATTCAATGGATATGAAAGATGGTGTCATAAAGACAAAATAGCGGGACTGAAAAAAGTCTATCTTCTCAATAAATTTTTTTGAAGTTATAACTCAAATGGATTCCATTGTAAAAACTACTTATGTGTTAGCATAATGGATAGCCAAAATATCAAAACCAGTTACTCATGGTGAGTTTACTGTGCAATGTATGGAAAGCACGGCAGATAAAATCTGCCCTGAACAAAAGGGGGATGTTTTTTTCTTTTCTTTTTTTTTTTGAGACAGAGTTTCACTATATTGCCCTCAGTAGAGTGCTGTGACATCACAGCTCACAGCAACCTCAAACTGCTGGGCTTAAGCAATTCTCTTGCCTCAGCTTCCCACGTAGCTGGTATTACAGGTGCCTGCCACAACACCCAGCTACTTTTTTGTTGCAGTTGTCATTGGAGATTTAGCTGGCCAGGGCTGCCAGCCTTGGTGTATGTGGCCGGTGCCCTCCTACTGAGCAATGGCTGCCACCCAAAAGGGGGCTATTTCTAAAATCAGTTTGTCTCATCAGACTACAGCCAGGAGAATTGAAGAAATTGGAAAATCTGTAGAAAAAAGCTTGGAAGGTAAAGCTGCTAATTTTAAATTTTATGCTTTGGAAATGAATGACAGCATTGATGCTACAACTACGGCTCAACTTGCCATCTTTATTAGAGGTGTTGATGAAGAATGTAATGTCACTGGGGAAACGGTTTCTTTGGTGCTTTTAAAAGATACAACTAAATCAAGAGATTTATGTTAAGCAATAAAAATATATGTAAAATGATTTTCTTTGTCCATTGTGAACATATCTGGTATAGTTACTGATGTTGCCCTGGTGATGGTAGGTAATAGAGAGAGACTTGTGAAATTAATAGAGGATGATGCAATTGTTGCCCCAAATTTACATTTGATGAAATATACATATCATTGTATAGTACATCAAGAGTAATTATGTGCAAAAGCTTTAAAAATGGATAACATCATGCAAATCATCATCAAGAATTTCATAAGGGCCAAGAGATTAAATTATCACCAATTCCAGAATTCCAGGAATTCTTTAAAGGTATGTATGCTGACTAGGGTGACATCATTTACATTTCAGAAGTAAGATGGCTAAGTTAAGGCCAAATGTTGAAAAGATTTTATGATTTGCAACATGTTATAAGTCATTTATGATATCAAAAACCACATTTGTGTTAGGACTTGATGATGAAAACTGGCTTACAGGTTTAGCATTTTTAGTGGATTTTATTGCTCATTTAAATGAGTTAAACATGTGTCTTCAAGGTGAAAAACAATTTGCAACGTCTCAAACCATTACAGCGTTCCAAATGAAACTGAAATTATGGCAAGCACAAATTGTGGGAAACAATTTTATGCATTTTGACACATCAACTGAACAGTGTCCTGTGAACAGTGAAAAATATGCAGCCTTGCATTTTGATTTTAAGCATTCCAAGAAAATAATCAACATTTTTGCCTATTTGTGACTCCATTTGTAAGTTGATATAAATATGTTACCTGCCGATTTTCAAATGGAATGCAGAGAGCTACAAACTGACTTTCAACTTAAAGAAAAATTTGATCATGTCTCCTTAGGAGACTTTTATAGGTCTCATTTTCCCAGAGACAAATATCACTCACTTCACAACCACACCTTATCCATGTCATCGCTTTTTGGCGGCACCATCATTTGTGAGCAACTATTTTCAAGAATGAAGCACATGAAGAGTAAAATTAGAAGCAAAATATCTGATGAGCAGCTTGAGAACCACTGAAAATTACAACTACTTCCATCCCACCAGATAATGATGTATTAGTTTCTAAGGTACAATGTCCAGTTTCCACTAGTTTTATGTTGCCCAATTTTATTTTATTTATTTATTCTTTTGAGACCCAGTGTCACTATGTTGCCCTCCATAGAGTGCCATGGTGTCACAACTCACAGCAATGTCAAACTCTTGGGCTTAAGCAATTCTCTTGCCTCAACCTCCCAAGTAGCTGGGACTACAGGCACCCGCCACAATGCCTGGCTATTTTTTGTTGCAGTTGTCATTGTTGTTTAGCTGGCCCAGGCTGCGTTTGAACCTGCCACCCTCGGTGCATGTGGCTGACACTGTAACCACTGTGCTATGGGTGCTGAGCCAACTTTTCTTTTACTGTTATAATAAAAATTATTTAAAAACCCCAAAGATGTTTTGCTCCTTAGATATGTACATTTTCTATATTAGTGAGTCCAAACTTGGGTTCTGCTCAATGACTTTGAGGTACTCTCCGAACAATCATTGCATAATTAGGATTATTATGTGAGGACATTTTTGCTTATCTGTGGTGGTAGATATCAAGGAAATTATGCCCTGATCTTTTTGTTTGTTGTTGTTGCTCATCAGCTTTTGTGAGTGTTTATGTATTTAATGTGTGGCCCAAGACAAGTCTTCTTCCAATGCGGCCCAGAGAAGCCCTGAGCTAGTGTTTATTGTTACTGTGAACAAGAACAGTTGTACTGAATATCAAGGTACTTAGGAGAACATTTCTAACTTTTTTGTTTTTAAGTCAGTGTCCTAAGTCTCTCTGAACTGAGCATTATTCTTTCCTTTGAGGCCAACTCAAATTTCATCTCTCTGTGAGGTGTCCCTGGCTCATTTCACTTTAAAGTTATTATTCCAAATTTCTATCAACTCTCAGCTCTAATCCCGCATTTCTCTGGTAATTTACACCCACATCTTCTCTCTACTGAAGCCTCTGCCTAACGGTTAATCACCTCACTTCTTACATTACAGAGAAAACACAAAGAGAATAATCCCTTCTTTTGCACCCACGTATCTGTCAAAGTACCTACGAATGGATGCTGCCTACTTCTGTCAAAGGCCAGCAGCCCCATTCCCACTCACCTGCTTAGGGGGTCTATTCCAGCAAGAACTCCCCTTTACTCATGAAAAATGCAGTTTTCATGTCTGCTGAATTATTGCCCTAAGCATTCAAATGTGCTGCAATAATTTTGAGTAGGAAAAAGAAAAAACCCTTCCTAGACCTCACACTAGGATCCCATTTCTCTGTTCCCCTTTAGAGCAATAATGCCCAGCTGTTGGTTTTCATTTCCCTTAGCCTCTCTGGCACACAACATCATCAGGCAGTGGTGCTCTATTCTTGAAACCAACCCTGGGGACCTCTGAGTCCTCATCTCATTCAATGCCCTGGCCAGTGTTGAACATAATTAATCAATGGCTTCCTTCTCAGTCTTTTTCCTTGACTTCTTGGATGCCGTGCTTTCCTGTTTCCTCTTTTTTCTCTTCAGCTGCCCTTCTAAGGGTCTCGCCAGCTCCTCTTCCCCATGACTTCTCCGTGGTGCAGTTCCTGGGTTCCCTTCTCTGCACTTTTCTGGTCTTACCCAGGCCTGTGCACACTTAGAACACCATTTACATGCGATAACACTCACGTGTGTACCTCCAGCTCTGTCTCTGTCCCTCTGCCGCACCCTATTCCAGATCCAGATTCATGTACTTAGTTCTGCACGGCCCCCAGGGTGATCTCCAAAGAATCTTGAGCAGAGGGTATGACAAAATCCTTCTAAACCTGCAGTCACCTTGCAGCCCATCCAGGATTGAATCCCTCTCTGCTCCAGCTGCACCACTAAAATCCTTCTAAACCTGCAGTCACCTTGCAGCCCATCCAGGATTGAATCCCTCTCTGCTCCAGCTGCGCCACTTCTTTGTAGTTCCTCCCACAAACCAGGACGGCTGTACTTACCTCTTTGGGTCATTTTCTTCTCATAGATATTCACTCCCTCAGTTTATTTAGGTCGCGTCTCCCATGTCACCTTCTCACAGGGCTTCCCTGACTGTCCTATCTGAATAGCAGTCTCCCTAAACCTCCATCACACTCTGTCCCCTAACCCTGCCTAGATATTCTTCACTGCGCCTGCACCTGTCATTAAAGGATGCACCTCTTTGTTTGCAATGTCTGTCTCTTGGCCTGGAGAGGACATTCCATAAGGTCAGGGATTTTTGTCTTGCTCATCCCTGCAGCCCATGTACCTAGAACAGTGTCTGGTACACAGTAGAGCCTCGATAAAGTAGCTGAGTGAATGCTGTGCTGTCCCAGGCGATAGTGATCTTGCCTTTCCCTAAAGAGCTGCTGCATTTTTGATACTACAGGCATATGGTAGGAAGTGTCGCCTGCATTACCACATGTGTGTGTGTTACTGCATGTGTGTGTTACCACATGTGTGTTGCCATATGTGCTACCGCGCATGTGCTTTAGGCTTTATTTTGCCTGGCTCAGTGCCAGATAGCGCAAGACGGACTCTCGTTCATACCTTCCCCCACCACATCTTCCTCACCAGGGAGCAGTCAATGTGTATCTCGACGTGGCAGTGACTTAGGTTTTCCTTCTGATGCAAACATTTCCACAGGAAGTTTTAGGAAACTTAAACCAAATCCCAGTCTGGAGAAACCCAAGTCCTAATTGGTAAGTGTGAGATTATTCTCCTGACGCCTACAGTGAGAGAGGGCTCTCCCAAGAGATGAAGTGCAGAGACGTGTTAAGCCAGATTCCAGGGTGCCCCCGCCCCCTCCTAAGTGGATGCGTCACTCTTTGCATTTTGTAAGATCTCACCGTAGAACTGAGAGAAGGTTCCTCCTGTGTGCTTTTCGCCCACCTCCCCTCATTATTAGACACTCCTTCTTCTTCGTGATTCACGTGCAGTGTTTTACTCAGCACTTCCCTCCTTGCATGACTCTGAGTGTTTGGGGCCTGTTAGCCCCGCCCCCCATTTGGGTAGGCTTTTCCAGGGCCGGCTTTCCCCACTGGATCCCGGCAGAGCCACCCCAGCACCCAGGCTGGCATACAGCCACCGCAGAGCACTTTTCCCGACTGACTGAATCAGCATAGAAATGCAACACTGTTTAGGATAAAGATGGAACTGTTTGATGAGTTTGCTATTTAATCCCAATGCTGCCTGCCATTTCCTCCCACTCAGGGGCAGCTGCTAGGGGAGCACAGATCCCGGTCTGCCCACAGCTGAGAAGCAGCTGGGAATTGTTGCTCAGCCCCCGGTTGAGGGGCTAGGGGTGTCTGGTGCAACTCTGCTTCCAACTAGCTGTGGGCCTTCAGGTCTGTGAGTGCCCCACCCCCACTACCTGTAGACAGACGATCAGTGAATATATGTCCTTGAGACGCAGAAACAGCCACACAGATAGACACCTTGACCTCTCACTTATCTGAAATGCCCAAGTTCCAAGGTTAGAAATATGACTCACAAAGAGCTTTTCTTTCAAAGTTCAGAGTCAGGATAAATTTAAAATACTATTCACCTTGGGCTTACATTCTCTAAGAGAAAACAAGAAATCTCTGAGAAGCAAAACAAGGTCCGTGAAGGGACTGAGAAAAGGTAACGTCTCACCTTGCTCCAACCAACGAGACTTGTGCATTCATCCCCCAAATCCTTCCTGATGGCTAGGAGCCCCACGCTGGGGATTGCTGTGGGACCCTCGGTGCCCAGGAGGTGGTCAGAGTCTACTAGATCCTCACCCTTCCTGGAGCTCAGTTTCTTTTTATCTAAAAGTGAAAAGTTGGAAAAGATGTCCCCCCACAGCCTTTCCAGTTTGAAACGTCTATGATTTTAATCAGCCCGGGAAAGAGTTCCCTGCTTCTCTTTTATATATCTATTAAAACCTTGGATAACTGAATTTGGCCATTTTTTGAGATTTAATTAAATTTAAGTCCTGCGGAACTTCACACTTTCTTAGAAGACGAATAATTAGTTACTGTGGTGATGGGAAA
Organism: Perodicticus potto; assembly: GCA_963574655.1. Lineage (NCBI taxonomy): Eukaryota > Metazoa > Chordata > Mammalia > Primates > Lorisidae > Perodicticus > Perodicticus potto. The sequence goes on along the minus strand of CAUYRH010032137.1, from coordinate 19,460 downwards.
AGATGAACAATGCCTTGGGAAATTTGAAGATCTGTGTGTTTCTGTACCACTCTCTGTGGCACAGCCGTAAAGCACCTCCAGGTAGCAGCACATGAAATGCTCTCTGTTCATCTCTGAAACTCACCCATGTCTTCACATGTAGCTATATTTGATGGACCTGTCATTATTTTTGTTTCCATGCTTGTATTTCCCTGACAGCCCCATACAGTGAAATGACTCCCCAAATTCAACTATATGTTTTACAAGTCCTGCTATTGAACACCCAGCTGGGATGCTGGGATGGGACTGATCATTAGTTACGATGGCAAAAGCAGGGCACACTCCGTTCACAAAGGCCCTTTTCTCCTTTTTTTTTTCTTCCATGTCTTTGCTACATTCTACCTTTCCCAGAATGTCCACAAAATCCAAGGTCAAGTATTTCCGAAACAGCATAGAGATTTATGAATAAGGACAAAATAGTGAAAGTCTCCTACTTGATAAATCTCAGGAAAGAGCCCAGTTTCAAAAAGAGATTTAGCATTTACCTTAAAAGAAAAAGAATTATCGGTATGAGGAAAGATGGAGCCTAGGGTTCATATCAAGCCTTTTAGCCACAGCAGCTGCGCTTCCAAGGTCTCGGGAGGAAGCAGAGCTCTGGAGACCTGAACTGTAGCACTCTGTATTCTGGAAGGAGAATGCAGACTCACAAGGCTGGTGCACGTCAATGGAAATTTTCTCCCCTTGCTAATAAGACACATTTTCTCTTTTCAACTAATGTGTGATACACTCAAGGTCCCAATTCTCTTAGTTCGATGCCAACATTTTCCCTGTATTTATCTATGTTTTATCTTTTACATTTAGATTATAAGTCCCTTGCTCTTAGCCCACTGCATGGTACAGAGAAAGCTCCTAAATGCTGAGTGGGTGTCGGGCTCTGTTCTCTAATAGGGTGCCCTTTGTCCAGATGACAGGAAATGTCTGTAATTAGAGTGTGGCATTCAGGCTTGTTTATTCCCCTGTTGGCATTAACTAAAGAGCAAAATATACCTATTCAAGTTGGTGGATTCCATGGCAGAAACTTAACAACTCTGACAATCAGGTCCTGAAGCTTGGGAGATGTCCAATGGTGGGAACATTCTGCCTTTCATGAAAGCATTTTCTCTTCTTCCATTTCTCAAAGATTCATTAAAGACCTACTGTGAGGCCAGGATCTTTTCTGGGTTCCCCGAATATAAAGTTAAGTACGACCTGCTCCTTCCCCGACAAAGTGAGGATGATATACTAGAAAAACATGCTTCAACAAAAAAGAATGTCCAATTTGATTTGTATTTCAGGTGAACTAGGAATTATTTCAGTATAAGTATGCCCCATGCAAGGTATGAGACATACTAAAAAAAATTCCTAGGTCAGGCACGGTGGCTCACTTCTGTAATACTAGCATTCTGAGAGGCTGAGGCAGGTGGATAGCTTGACCTCACAGGTTCAAGACCAGCCTGAGCAAAAGTGAGACCCCTATCTCTACTAAAAAATAGAAAAAAACTGAGGGAAGACTATCTCTTGACCCCAAGAGTTAGAGGTTGCTGCGAGCTATGATGCCATGGCACTCCATGCAGGGCAACAGCTTGAGACTCTGTCTTTAAAAAAAAAAAATCCTAGTTTACCTGAAGTTCAAATTTAACTGGGTATCCTGTATTTTATCCCTACACTGCAGTGGCACCCACTGTAGTGGGTATGAACAGAATGTTTTCTGAGTTCAGGGGAGACAACCCTATTCTTCTTGAGTAAGACAGGAAAATTGCTCAGTGCTATCCAAACAGTGGGTATTAACTAATCTTTCATAATAGTTCTCACTGTTATCCATTTTTTATTTTTTTATTTTTTTTGAGACAGAGTCTCACTATGTTGCCCTCCTTAGAGTGCTGTGGCATCACAGCTTACAGCAACCTCAAACTCTTAGGCTTAAGTGATTCTCTTGCCTCAGCCTCCCAAGTAGCTGGGACTACAGGCACCCACTACAACACCTGGCTAGTTTGGGGTTGTAGTTGTCATTGTTGTTTGGCAGGCCTGGGCTGCATTCGAACCCACCAGCTCCGGTGTATGTGGCCAGCGTCCTAGCTGCTGAGCTACAGGCACGGAGCTAGTTATCCATTTTTTTGGTAAGGAAACTGAGAGCCAGAGGTTAAGTAACTTTCCTCAGGTCACTCCGGGAGTAACTGTGCTGGAATTTGAACCCAGGCAATCTAAGCTCTTAGCCCACACTTAATCACTATGCTATACTTGAATTGCTGCTCTGAGTAATGCATTGTACTGATCAATCCATGTGATTTGCTCTTCAGGTGTTTTCAGATCTCTTAGCTTAAATCTCTCATGTGATATACGCAAGGATGAGAAACTAATCATAAGTCTCACCTTGCCTTCAATCAATGAGATTTTTGTAATCATTCAACCAATATTTGTTGAGGACTCTGTGCTTTAAAATAATATTGTTAGATTTGGTATCATTATTCCCTGGTGTGTAGTATAAATTGGGACACAGAGATTAGGCAAGCTTTTTCTTCAAGGCTTTTGGAGCCCTTCAAAGGATTAAGTGGCAAAAGTACAAATACTTATTTTTCTTGCTCTTCTCCTTTGGAGACAATTCAGTTGTGCATTTGTAGCACTCACAGAGATAATTTCGTTGCTTCAGCCACTTATTATGTTTTATTTATTTTTTTGAGACAAGAGTCTCACTCTGTTGCCCTAGGTAGAGTGCTGTGGCATTATAGCTCACAGCAACCTCAAACTCTTGGGCTTGAGCAATCCTTTTGCCGCAGCCTCCTTAGTAGCTGGGACTACAGGCACCCTCCACAAACACCCAACTAGTTTTTCTATTTTTAGTAGAGATGGGAGTCTTGCTCTTGCTCAGGCTGGTCTGGAACTCCAGAGTTCAAGCAGTCCTCCCAGAGTAGTAGGGAGACAGGTGTGAGCCACCGTGTCTGGCCTTGCTTCAGCCTCTTATGTCTGAGGAAGGGCCACTGACCGAACAGTGATGGGGGAAAAGGAAAAGTCATATTTGGCCAGATGCAGCTTGGAGATGCCCATAATGGGGTGAAAGTGTACCCTGTGGCCCGACAGGATGCCCCTGGGAGGTAGGACACTCCACTCTTACCTTTGTTTGGGTTTTGTGGAAGCAGATCTTGAGACATAGTGGCAACAGTTTCTCTAAGAGGTTATCCCAGGAAACATTGGCAGGAGAAGGGAAGGGTGGCAGGAAAGAAAGGCAGCCACTGAGAGTCTTCTCCCTCCAGCTGGTCACCTTGCTGGGAGTAGGGCATGGTGCCTAGTATTGTTGGAGGGACTCTGGCTTTCTTTGGAGGATTACCCCTGGGGTCACTCCTCTGTCATTTCCTGCCAGTAGAGAAAGCCTTTTAGTGATGAGAGGTTGGCTAGTGCAGACAGTGGCAAGGACTCAGGATCTAGGTGGGGCTGTAACTAAGACCCTCTGTCCTCACACCCTCTAGCCAAAGCTCTAAGATACCCCTTGTAGTGACCATGTGCCACATCTTTCAGATGCTCTGAGCAGTGAAGAACTCAGGAGCCATTTGTCACACAGCAGGTGGTGCAGTGGCTGGAGGGTGCACGTCAGTCATTCCCCTCTCAGCCTCAGCCTCCAGTGATGCCAGAGCCTTCCCCATGTCCCCTCACCTGGAACTTGCTTCTCATTGTGACAGTGCGCTGCTTTCCCTTGCCTATACAAAGGATTAGGTTATAAATGACTTCAGATTCCATCTTGGTATTCTCTCTCTCTCTCACCACCTGCTCTGGGGATGTCAGCAGCCATGTTTGGAGGACACTCAAGTAGCTCTGTGGAGAAGCCCATGTGGCAAGGAACTGTGGCCCTCAGTTCCACTGAGACCTGCCAACAGTCACGTCATATGAGTGAACTCAGAAGGCATCTGAGAGTCTCCAAGTTACAAGTTACAGCTGGATTGACACCTATAAATATTGTTATTTATTTATTTATCTTTTTGCCAATTGCCCGATTCTGTATGTATCATAGATTTGGTTTTCATATGGTAATATAGTCTAAAGATAATTTTTGTTTAATAGATAAAATTATTTGTATAAGTGAAGATATTTGGTTTTAGTTTTGTCCTTTAGCTCACTGAATTTTCTACAATGATAGTTATTCTTTACCTTGTTCACTAAATCGTTGGTTTTCTTTGCTCTTTGTGTATATGTGATGTGTGTGTGGTTTTGGTTTTTAGGAATGTTTGTATTTGTGTTGTGGTACTTACCATAATATTTATATGATTAGGTAATAACTTTAGTCCTCTCTTCCTTTAGTTATATGTTATTCTAATTCCAGTCAACTGTTAAGTGAAATGTAGTGTTTTCTCTTCCCTTCCCTCCCTCCACTGCTACCGAATATTAATCAACAATATTCTCTTTCTTATTATCTACTCTTGTATTGGTTTACATGGTTTTTTTGGCTTTAGGTAAAATTCTCTAGTTATTACCTATGAGTGAAGCACTAAATGTCTTTTTTTTCTTTATCAGTGTACTCACTTTTCTCTGTTCCTAAGTTTTTGAAAGCATGTATAATATTTGCATTTTATTTTATCACCCAACTTCTAATCCCCGGTAGGTTTCAGCCTTGTTCTTACAGTTAGATACACTCATTATTGATCGCCAACCCTTCTGCTCACAAATGTGAACCCCAATCAGCTCTGGCATGGCTACTGTTCAATCTGCTACAAGCATCTTCAAGAAGCGTATTATGAATGACATCTGAGATTTTTCATATTTAAAATGATTTATCTGTAGCCTTTATTTCTGAGGGAAGCTTGGATCTATCATGGGTCCTATTTTCTTTGGGTATCATATAGATAATGTTTTACTATTATTTAGTATAAATCTTTCTGTGACCAAGTAATAGAATTCCTTTGTAAGTGTTTGTTTGTTTTTGTTTTCATTTCCTGTGATATGCCTCAGTGTTAACCATTCTGGATTAATTTCTTGCTAGCAAAAAGTGTGTCGTATATAGATGCCAATCTTCTTTAATTTCAGGAACATTTCTTAAATTATATATTTAAATTTATGTGTTTCATTGTTTTGGTTTTGTTCTCTTGGGGACAATCATAAACTTGTTTAATCATCTTTGTCAGTCTTCCAGCTATTCTATTTTTCTCTCTAGTTCTTTTTTATTTTTCTGAATATTCATTTCAGTCTCTTTCTCATTTCTAACTCTATGTATATTTTCAAAGTTTTTCTCAGAATATCATCTCCTTATCCAGCTTCCAACTTTGTGTTCAAATTTGTGATGAATCTTTTCTTTTGTTTCTTTCTGAATTCTGCCAAACTCAACAGTTCTTCTATATTTATTTCACAACATCTACTCTGAATCCCTGAGTTTCTATTTGTGGTCTTTCTCATTAAAGTGCATTGTTTCAAGAAGGTTCTTACATTTGTTCTTGTAGTATCTTTGCAGCAGCATTATGTACTTCTTTCAAAAAATTTTATTATTGCTATTGAATTGATTGGCTTTTCATGAACCAGCTATGTGCTGGATATTTGTATATGTGTGTGTGGAAGAGTGTTGAGAACTAGAGTATGGCAATGGCATGACCAGGTTAGTTCTCTAGAGAAGATAATTCAAAGGCTTTCTCATCTGTACCACCACAAAGAAAGTTTCGTGCAAATATGGAACTCATAAATGATTCCTTTTGCCCTGTTTCTTCTGCTTCTCTGAACCAATAACAGAGACTAAGAATGTTTCTGCTACTGGCTTTATCTACTCTTATTTCCTCAAACCACTGTTACAAATAATGGATATGGTCTTTCCCTTTTAGGGTGAGCTATTCATGTCAACAGCATAGCACATATTTTTATGGTACATTCTAAATTGTGCCCCTGCTGAGCCCTTTTCCGCCTGTTTGTGCTTTTACTATGCCTTTCCTTCTACATGGCATCTATTTTTTTGACTTTTCTTTCAGATCAGTAAAGGAAATTATTTCTGTTCTTTATAATAGTTATACTAAAAATTGAACTTGAAATTTTTTTTTGTTTTTTTGCTTTTGTTTAATTTCCAGGAGGAGAGGGAGAGTATGCTTATGTACTCGTGTAGTACATAAGAGAGAGACTTATGTACCCGTGTAGTACAAGTGCTTGCTGACACCTCTTGATGGGTCTTCTTTGTAACCAACTCCATTAGCTAGCAAGATGACTACGTGAGATGAGATCCAGGTGTTGTCTCTGTTTATCACTTAATTTCTTGTGACTTGCTGATTGAGAGCATTTAGTTAGCAAATATAAGCAAACAAACAAACAAAAAGTCTGGAATACTGTTGTAATATGTGCAGTCTAAAAGTGTCTCCACTGAATTTATTTATTCAGCTCTATAGCAGCAACAACAATAATAACAAAACACTAGGGTCAATTGATAAAATTATAATCTTGGAATTTATTTCTGAATTCATAATCATAGTCATCCTTTTACCCTTTGTTATAATTTATTACATTCACAGAAGATAAAAAGAACCAATTCTGATGCTGGTTACCAATGCTATGAAATATCATTTTGGAAAATACTAGATGACGTCCTTTGCAATTGCTATGACTTAAATGTATCTTGTATTCAAGTGTTGAAAGTTAATGACCAATGCAATAGGATTAAGAGTTGAAGTCTTTAAGAAGTGATAAGGCCATGAAGAGTCATCCTTCATAAATTGGGAAAGGCCCACACAGTATTCAGCTATCTTGCCGTTCTGCCTTCTGTCATGTGAAAACACAGTGCTTGTCCCCTCCAGAGGGTGCAACAATGAGGTGCCTTTTTGGAAGCAGAGATCAGCCCTCACCAGCCAAAAGAAAGTGCTGGTGCCTTGATCATGGACTTCTCAGCCTCCAGAACTATAAGAAAATAAATTTATGTTTATTCAGTTCTTTGGTACAATAACTCAGAATTTCTGTTTATAAGTTATACAATCTGTGGTATTCTGTTACAGCAGCACAAATAGACTAAGTCACTAAATGTACTTCTGTTAAGGCTATTGCTGATCTAATGCTATTTTTTTTTTTAAGTCATGCAACTTAGTTTTAGGTTCAAATCCTATTTGTATGAGTCTATTGTGTTTGGGCCTTGGGATGAAACTTACTCAGTAGAGTGGTGTTTTCTAGCTCAGAGTTGGCTCTTGGGTTCTATGATAGCATGGTGATAAAAATTTATGGCATTAAATGAAGTCATAGAGGTTGTTTTTCAACTTTTAATCAAACCCAAATCCCCAAAGCGTGATGGGTGTCCTCATCACTTCTCTGGAAGCACATGAGCCCCTTCACAGAGATTTCCACAGGGAATAGAATCTGTCCTCTGTCATAGTAAAGTTGTGGGCAAGTTTTATGGTATTTGGAAGAGGATTTCTAGAAATTCTTCGTAGAGTAAGATCAAAGAGACAAAACTTGTGAGAAAATTTTCATTCCCTTTCTTTTTTGAAGAAGTAGGTTTTATAATTCCTGGCCCAGGAATGTAGGTATGGTCAAATTTCTGGAGCATAGATTCTTTTCTCAAATGAAAAGGAGATGAGTTTCTTTTTAATGCTCCTTCTTGTTACCTGAAAGGTGGGTATAGAGCTGTCTTAGAACATGAGGGCTCTGAGGAATACAACTGAAAGTCATTGCATAGGATGACCACCACAGTCCCACTTGTGCTAATTTTTCCTTTTGAACAGCCACTTAGGAATGACCAATATTAAGGCCTAACCTAATCTGATTTGAGAGGTTTCTGGGGAAATACTTATGTGTTCTCAAATAACCCTACTATTTGTGATTGCATGATTTTAATTTTAATAATTTAGGTAATCTTAAACAAAGTCCATTATTTCTATTTAAATTACAATTACTCCCAGAGGGATTATCCTTTAGGCTTCGATTACTAGAGGCTGTTAGTATCACTTAGTGCTTTAGACTGAAATTATTGGCATATGATCCCAAAAAACTATAGTAGTTCAGAGATAGTGTCCTACAAATATGGGAAGTGGGTCGGGAGGAGGAAGGAGTTGGAAGGCTCCCATTTAATGCCAATGGAAAATTTTGCCAAAACTAATCTGATTTTTTCTCACCTGATATTAGGCTTACCTCTAGCCAGTACTATGACATTCTACGTGTAAGAAGCAGCCACCTGCCAGAAAATTTGTTGACATAATTTTGCAAACCTGTAATAACCATGAGAAGAGTGTATAGTGTATCACATGCACGAACATGAGTACTGGTCCTGATAGTAGAGTGGGCATTCCACAGTCTCCCTGTTCCTCCTCTTTCCATACAGACTAGGGTTTATATAATTGGATAAGGGGGAGAGATTATTTTCAAATGCAATATATATATATATATATTTTGGAGACAGAGTCTCACTATGTTGTCCTCAGTAGAGTGCCATGGTGTCACAGCTTATAGCAACCTCAAACTCTTAGGCTTAAACGATTCCCTTACCTCAGCCTCCCAAGTAGCTGGAACTACAGGCACCCACCACAATGCCTGGCTATTTTTTGCTTGTAGTTGTCATTGTTGTTTAGCTGAGAGGGCCGTGTTCAAACCCGCCAGTCTCGGTGTATGTGGCTGGCGCCATAACCAAGACTTCAAATGTAATATATTAATAAAAAATTTTGTGCATAGTAAATCCAACAGATCAAGAGAAAATTGCCATTGAACAGATAGATTATTACTCACAATTCCCATGAGAATATGCTAATCCTGGGAGAGGCAGGCCCTCAATAGTCAGTAGTTACCTATTTGTCTATCTATCTATGTATCTATGTATATATCTGAATATCTATCTACCTATCTATTCATCTGATCTTTATAGCAAACTTATAGAAAATTACACAAACCATAATTGCATGGTTAAAGAGTTTATTCCAAAATAAACACATCTTGTAAATACCACTCAGCTCAAGCTCCTTAAAAACTTCCATTCTTTTCCTTTTCACAAACATAACATAACCACTGTCCTGACTTCTAATAGTAGTGCCTTATTTTGCCTGTTTTTGAAATGCATATGAATCATACGCTATACATTGTTTTGTACCTGGCTTACTTTGTTTAGAATTCTGTTTGAGTTTATTCATGTTTTTTTTTTTTTCAGGCAGCAAGGGTTTGTTCCATTTCTCTATGTATACAATCATGTTGTATGTGAATAATGACCATTTCATTTCTTTCAAATCTTTACATATTTTATTTTTATGCCTTATTGCATATCTTAGAATTTTTAGTACAATAGATTTGGTGATAGCTAGAATGCTTCTCAAAGCAAACTTTTCAATATTTAACCATTAGGTATGTTGATTATAGTTTTTTCTATAACAGGTTGATTAACATAAAATATACATACCGTAAGACTTGCTCTTGAAAAGTGTACAATTAAGTATTTTTTTAACTTGTGCAATCACCACCATGATCTCCTTTTAGAATATTTTCATCACTTCCAATAAAAGAAACCTCCTACCCTTTAGTGTTCATTTCTCATATCCTTTTCCTTCCAGCAACCACTATTCTTTCTGTCTTGAGGGGTTTGGCTGTCTTGTACAAGTCACACAAATGAATGTAGTCTTTAGTGATTTGAAAGAAACGAAATGATCGGTGCTCATATATGACATGACTGTGTACATAGAAAATTGTTTAAACCTGTAGGAAAAACTATTCAAATTAAATGAACGTATTGAGCAAAGTCTTTCACTTAGCAAAGATTTTCAAGGTTCATCCATATTGTAGCATGTATCATCACTTTCTTCCTTTTTATGGCCAAGTAATGTTGCATTGCAGGACTATAACATATTTTATTCATCCATTCATCAAATTGATCAACATTTAAGTTTTTTCCTACTCTGGCTATTATAAATAATGCTGTTGTGAACATCTATGTATGATGTTTTTGTGCAATGGGAATATATTTTCATTTCTCTTAGGTATAGATCTAGGACTGGGATTGCTGGGTCATGTAGTAACTGTACGTACGTTTTGACATTTTGAGAAGCTGCTAACCTTTTTTCCAAAGTTGTTGCACCATTTTTATATTTCTATCAGAAGACTTGAGGGTTCCAGCTTCTTCTCATCCTCACCAATACTTATTACCTGTCTTTTTTATTATAGTGAGTGTGAAGTGGTATCTTGTTATGATTTTGATCTGCATTTTTCCAATTACTAATGATGTTGAGCATCTTTTCATGTACTTAATAGCCATTCATGTATCTTCTTTGGGGAAATATAGAGTCAAACCTTATCCAGTTTTTGAATTGGGTTATTCATCTTTACTTTTGACCTATAAGAGCAGTTTATAGATCTATATACAAGCCCCTTATCATGCATATGACTTCATGCAATTTTTCTCTCTCTTTAGCTTGTCTTTTAACTTTCTTGATGATATCTTTGAGGTATAAAGTTTTTATTTTTCATAAAGTCTATTTTAAAATTTTGCAGCTTGTTTTTTTGGTATTGTAACAGAGGAGTTTTGATTAACCCAAGATCATGAAGTTTGCCCCTATGTTTTCTTTTAAGATTTTATAGTGTTTGCTCTTACATTTAAACCTTTGGCCCATTTTAAGTTAATTTTTGTGTATGGTGTGAGGTCAGGATCAAATTCTATTCCTTTACATGTGGAAATTGGCTGTATCATTGCCATTTGTTGAAAATACTATTATTTCTCCACCAATTTGTCAAAAATCAGTTGTCCATAAACATAAGGTTGATTTCAAGATCTATACGTCTATGCTTATTCCAATTCCACACAATCCTTTTTGTTTTTGAGATAGCATCCCACTCTGTCACCTGGCTAGAGTACAATGGCATCATCATAGCTCACTGCAACCTCAAAGTCCCGGACTCAACCAATCTTCCTGCTTCAGTTTCCCAAGGAGCTGGGACTACAGGTGCCTGCTACCCCACCTACCTAATTTTCCTATTTTTCTCTTTTTAGTAGAGAAGGGGCTGATCTTGAACTCTTTCTCAGGCTGATCTTGAACTCCTGAAATCAAATGATCCTCCTGCCTCAGCCTCCTGGAGTGCATCAGCCACTATGCCTGGCCCCAGTTCCATACCATCTTTATATTGTTTTTTTTTTTTTTTTTACATTTTTTTAAATTAAATCATAGCTGCATACATTAGTGCAATCGTGGGTATAATGTGCTGGCTTCATATACAATATGAAATATTATCATCAAACCATTTAACATAGCCTTCATGGCATTTTCTTAGTTATTGTATGAAGACATTTGTATTCTGCATTTAGTAGGTTTCATCTATACCCTTCTAAGATGCCCCGTAGGTGTGATCCCACCAACTACCCTCCCTCCACCCATCCCCCGCCCTCCCTCCCCTCCCATGCCCCTTTCCACATATTCTTGTGCTATAATTGGGTTATAGCCTTCATATGAAAGCTATAAATTAGCTTCATAGTAGGGCTGAGTACATTGGATACTTTTTCTTCCATTCTTCAGATACTTTGCTAAGAAGAATATGTTCCAGCTTCATCCATGTAAATATGAAAGAGGTAAAGTCTCCATCTTCCTTTAAGGCTGCATAGTATTCCATACTAAACATGTACCACAATTTATTAATCCATTCGTGGGTCTATGGGCACTTGGGCTTCTTCCACAACTTAGCAATTATGAATTGGGCTGCAATGAACATTCTGGTACAGATGTCTTTGTTTTAATGTGATTTTTGGTCTTCAGGGTATATACCAAGCAAAGGAATTATAGGATCAAATGGCAGGTCTATTTTTAGATCTTTAAGTATTCTCCAAACATCTTTCCAAAATAACATATTAGTGTGCATTCCCACCTGCAATGTAGAAGTGTTCCCTTTTCGCCACATCCACATCTCTGGCTTTGGGATTTTGTGATGTGGGCTAATTGATATCTCAAAGTGGTTTTGACATGCATTTCTCTGATGATTAAGGATGATGAGAATTTTTTCATGTGTCTATAGGCCATGCACCTGTCTTCTTCAGAGAAGTTTCTCTTCAAGTCCATCTGAAATGGGATCTCTTGTTCTTTTCTTGCCAATATGTTTGAGTTCTCTGTGGATTCTGGTTATTAAACCTTTGTTAGAGGCATAACCTGCAAATATCTTCTCCCATTCTGAGGGCTGTGTGCTTGCTTTACTTACTGTGTTCTTGGCTGTGCAGAAGCTTTTTAGTTTGATCAGGTCCCAGTAGTGTATTTTTGATGCTGCTTCAATTGCCTGGGGAGTCCTCCTCATAAAATATTCACCCAGGCTGATTCCTTCAAGAGTGTTCCGGCTGGGTGTGGTGGCTAACACCTTTAGTCCCAGTGCTGTGGGAGGCCAAGGCGGGTGGATTTCCAGTGCTCACAGAATTGGAGGCCAGCATAAGCATGAGTGAGCCAGAATAAAAGACCCCGTTGGGCGTTGTGGCAGGCGCCTATAATTCCAGCTACTTGGGAGGCAACCGGCACAAGAATCGCTACAAGGAAGGACAATGGAAAAACAAACAAACAACAACAAAAAAAAACAAGGAAACTAAGAAAAGTAAAAGCCAGGTGAAATTAAAAGCAAAAGAAAAAAAAAAGAGTGTTCCCTGCACTTTCTTCTAGTATTTTTATAGTTTCATGCCTTAAGTTTAAATCTTTAATCCAATGAGAGTCTATCTTAGTTAATGGTGAAAGGTGTGGGTCTAGTTTCAGTCTTCTACAGGTCACCTGCCAGTTCACCCAGCACCATTTGTTAAATAGGGAATCTTTTCTTCAGTGAATGTTTTTAATTGGCTTCAAAGATCAAATAATGGTAGGTAGCTGGGTTCATCTCTTGGTAACCATATATCTACCTCTCTGTTTTTGTGCCAGTACCATGCTGTTTTGATCACTATTGATTTGTAGTATAGTCTGAGGTCTGGTAGTGTGATTCCTCCTGCTTTGTTTTTATTTCTCAGTAATGTCTTGGCTATTCGAGGTTTTTTCTGATTCCATATAAAACAATGTATTATTTTTTCAAGATCTTTAAAGTATGACAATGAAGCTTTAATAGGGATTGCATTAAAATTGTATATTGCTTTGGGTAGTATGGACATTTTAACAATGTTGATTCTTCCCAGCCATGAGCTTGGTATGTTTTTCCATTTGTTAACATCTTCAGCTATTCAGCTTTTCTTAGAACTTCATAGTTCTCTTTATAGAGATCTTTCATGTCCTTTCTTAGGTACGCTCCCAAATATTTCATTTTCTTTGGCACCACTGTGAATGGAATAGAGTCCTTGACTGTTTTTGCAGCTTGGCTATTGTTGGTATATATAAAAGCTATAGATATATGAGTGTTGATTTTGTAACCTGAGACACTGCTGTATTCCTTGATCACTTCTAAAAGTTTTGTAGTATAATTCCTGGTGTTTTCCAGGTATACAATCATGTCATCTGCAAAGAGTGAAAGTTTGGTCTCTTCTGACCCTATATGAATACCTTTGATTACCTTTTCTTCCCTAATTGCAATGGCTAAAACTTCCATTACAATGTGAAAGTGGAGACAATGGGCAACCTTGCCTGGTTCCTGATTTGACTGGAAATGATATCAATTTAACTCCATTCAGTACGATATTGGCTGTGGGTTTGCTGTAGATGGCTTCTATCAGTTTAAGAAATGTCCCTTCTATACCAATTTTCTTAAGTGTTCTGATCATGAAGGGATGATGGATATTATCAAAAGCTTTTTCTGCATCAATTGAGAGAATCATATGGTCTTTGTTTTTTAATTTGTTTATGTGCTGGATTATATTTATAGATTTACGTATATTGAATCAGCCTTGAGACCCTGGGATAAAACCCACTTGGTCATGGTGCATAACTTGTTTGATGTGTTGCTGGATTCTGTCTGTTAGGATCTTGTTAAATATTTTTGCATCAATATTCATTAGTGATATTGGTCTTTAATTTTCTTTTTTTGTTGGGTCTTTTCCTGGTTTTGGGATCAAGGTGATGTTTGCTTCATAGAATGTGTTGGCTAGTATTCCTTCTTTTTCTATATTTTGGAAAAGGTTGTGTAATATAGGTACTAGTTCCTCTTCAAAGGTTTGGTAGAATTCTGACTTGAAGCCATCTGGTCCTGGGATTTTCTTTTTAGGGAGATTTTGTATAGTTAGTGCTATTTCAGAACTTCATATAGGCCTGTTCAACATTTCCACTTCATTCTGGCTGAGTCTTGGAAGGTGATGTGTTTCCAAGTATTGGTCAATTTCCTTCAAATTTTCATATTTCTGAGAGTAAAGTTTCTAGTAATATTCATTAAGGGTTTTTTGAATTTCTGAGGAGTCTGTTTACCATTTCTGATTGATGAAATTAGAGATTTTACTCTTTTTTTACTGGTTAGGTTAGCTAACATTTTATCTATTTTATTGACCTTTTCAAAAAACCAACTTCTTGATTTATTAATCTGTTGTATAATTCTTTCATTTTCAATTTCATTTAATTCTTCTCTTATTTTGGTTATTTCTTTTCTCCTGCTGGGGTTGGGGTTGGAATGTTCTTCCTTTTCCAGTTGCTTGAGATGTCCCATTAAGTTGTTAACTTCCTGTCTTTCCATTCTCTTGAGGAAGGCTTGCAGTGCTATGAATTTCCCTCTTAGGACTGCCTTTGCAGTATCCTAGAGGTTCTGATAGTTCATGTCTTCATTGTCATTTTGTTCCAAAAATTTGGTGATTTCCTTCTTAATCTCATCTATGACCCATCTATCATTTAGCATAAGGTTTTTAGCTTCCATGTTTTTTATGAGTATTCAGATTCCTGTTGTTACTGAGTTCAACTTTTATTCCATGATGGTCCGAGAAGATTCAAGAAATAATGTCTTTTCTTTAAAAATTGCTAAGGTTAGATTTGTGACCTAAGATGTGATTGATTTTGGAGTATGTTCCATGGGGTGATGAGAAAAATGTGTATTCATTTTTGTTAGGATGAAATGTTCTGTAGATATCTGTTAAATCCAAATGTTGAATGGTTAAGTTTAAATCTAAAATTTCTTTGCTTAGCTTCTTATTGGAGGATCTATCCAACACTACTAAAGGAGTGTTAAAATCTCCAACTACTATGGAGCTGGAGAAAATCAAGTTGCTCATGTCTGTTAGAGTTTTTCTTATAAATTGAGGTGCCGTAAATGTATAAATAGGGTTCATAAATGTTAATAATCGAAATCTCATCATATTGAAAATTACCTTTAATAAATATGAAGCGTCCATCCTTATCCTTTCTTACTTTTGTTGGTTTAAAGCCTATTTTGTCTGCGAATAAGATTGCAACACCTGCTTTTTTCCACTTTTCATTTGTCTGGAATATAGATGACCATCCCTTCACCCTGAGTCTATATTTATCTTTTAAGGTAAGATGAGATTCTTGTGTTCAGTAGATCTCTGGCCTGAGTTTTTATATCCAGTCCACCAACCTGTGCCTATTTAGAGGACAGTTTAAGCTATTCAGATTAATTGAGAATATTGATAAGCTTGGTGGAATTTGGGGTATTGAGTTGTTTGAAAGTCCAGTGGACATTTTTAATCCTTTTGTCACTGTGGAAACTGGAATTTGATCAAAAGTTTCTGAGTTTGTTTACTTTTGTGGTGGAGGATTGCGTTGGTCATTATGGAGGATAGGTCTGAGAATATCCTGGAGAGCTTGTTTAGTTATGGCAAATTTCTTCAACATGTGAATGTTATTAAAGTATTTAATTTCTCCATCATAAATGAAACTCAGTTTAGCTGGATACAGGATCCTGGGTTGAAAGTTGTTTTGTTTTAGGAGATTAAAAGTTAATGGCCACCCTCTTCTAGCTTGAAAGGTTTGAGCAGAGTGATCTACAGTTAATCTAATATTTTTCCCCTTGTAGGTTATGGTTTCCTTGCATCTGGCTGCTTTCAGAATTTTTTCCTTCATATTAACTTTAGTGAAGTTAATTATGATGTGCCTGGGGGATGTCTTATTTGGGTTGAGTCATGCTGGGGTTCTGAAACTGTCTGCTATTTGTATTTCAGAATCTCTTGCCATGTCTGGAAAGTTCTCTTTCATAATCTCATGAAGAATATTCTCTGTGCCTTGTGAAGCCACTTCATCGCTTTCAGGGATCCCTATTAGGCAAATATTGTTTCTCTTTGAATTATACCAGAGCTCTCTGAGAGAATGATCCATTTTTGCTCTCCATTTCTCTTCCTCTTTGAGAGTTTGGAAACGTTCAAAAGCTTTGTCTTCAATGTCAGAAATCCTTTCTTCTGCTTGCTCCATTCTGTTACTGAGGGATTCTACTGTATTTCTCAGATCTTTGAGGCCTGCAAATTCTTGTCTCAATGTGTCAAAATATTTCATCATTTTGTCTTTGAATTCCTTAAATTCTTGAGACAACTTTTGAAATGCTCCTTGAATTTCTAATTCCATTTTTTCCTGTGTTATATTGATCTTATTTGCAATCCAAATTCTGAATTCAGTTTCTGACATCTCAGCCATCTATTTATGAATGGGATATTCAGTTGTGGCCACCAAATTGTTCCTTGGGGAAGTTGATCTACTCTCGTTATTCATGTTACCGGAGCTTTTCCACTAACTCCACCCCATGATTATTTTACACGGTTTGGCCAGATGAGCAAATAGGGAGCAGTTGTGTTGGGGGCTCCAGGAGTTGTGATTGGCCAGTTGTTTGCCCAAAAGCTGGGAGTGATGTCTTGTAGAGCTTTTCTCTACAAGACATCTACCTTTTCTTGTAGAGCTTTGCCAAGGACCTGTACAGTGCTATGACCTGAGAAACTTGGGACCTTCTTGGTGTGGTGGGGCTAAGTGGTTCTGTCTTATTTTCAGCTGCTCTCTGTCCTGCCCTAGTGAATCAGTTACTCTGGTTGAAGTCTGAACTGTGGAGAAATACCAGCAATTAAATCACTCCACCCCCCACAGGCAGCAATTGAAAAGGAAAATCAAACCTTTCTGCAACCACACACCCAGGGTACCCTTTTGGATAGTCCTCAAGTGGTTGGTCCAGTTCAAGAGGTCCAAATCAATTGTCCCAGTCAGCACCAGTCTCAGGTGCGAGAGTTCCAAAGGTCTCTGGCAACTAGATAGTGAGGGTCTGCTGGCAGCTTGAGTATGACTTGCTGTGGTGCTCTGTGAGGTCAGAAGGACCCACCCAGGAAATAAATTAGTCTGGGATGGTTGATGTCTCCTTCCCCACCTTGCATCTTTGTCACACCCTGTCACCAGTAACCCTGCAGGGCTGTGACTCACTTCCCTCCAATGAGCAGATGCTCCATGGGTTTTGCGCCTGCCTGAGTCACAGGGAGATCTATGTCTCCTCAGCCATTCCACCACTCTCTGCCACTATCCAGCAGGGGGAGGTGAGGCCTGACAACCTTGGGTGCTTAATGAGGGCTGGGGTGTTTCACTCAGTACCAGCCCTGCCCCTGGTTGCTGACAGAACAACTTTGCAGAATTTGTTTCTGTCCCCGGCAGAGTAACTCTGCCCTGTCTGTGTCACTGCCCTATCTCGGCAGCAGTTCCTGAGACTCAGTGAAGCAGTCCTCTGGGTCAGGTCTGCCCTGGGAGTCTGCTCTCTCTGAGTGGGTATTCCAGTCCCTACTCTTCGCTCAGGCTGGTACCGCCTTAGGCATACCCTTTACTCACCAGGCCTGCATTCTGTCCCAGATCTGTTCCGCCAGTGGCTGCTACCAGAGAAGATGCCTGGCTTCCTCTGTTTGCCCAAAGAGACTGGGAGTGTCCTTTCAAAATATCTCCAGGGGTGTGAGCTCTATTGTTCCCACAGTGGCTGCTGTTCTGTGTCTTGAGGGCACTGCCACTCCTGCGTTGCTCCCTTGCAGCTGAGGTCATCTCTCAGCTGACGGTCCTCTCCTCTCTCCTGTTCTGGAGAATCAGCACAGATCAGCAGTAACCCATGCAGCGTCTACACCCCTCGAGAAAATGCCCAAGAGTCTGGACTCCATGGGGGACAGACTTCCAGAACTTGGGGTGAGCGTGGAGGGGAGTGCTGGGAGTTCCAAATTGCAGGTAGAGAATATATACAGTTTTATGCCTGGCAGGAGAGTGCCATGCACCCTAGTAGGGGAAGGAGGTCTGGTTTTTAGAGGGTCTCTCCCGTGGGATAAAATCGGAGGATATTTGAACTCTGCTTGCTTGTTTGTATGGAGTATTTTGTGAGCCGTTCTCAAGGGAGAGGGGACTCACGTCTGCTTGGTGATGGTTTTTGTACTTTTTGTTTGTATACTTGGGGTTACAGTTTGTCTCAGCAGGGTTGATGTGCATTCTTCAACCTCCTCTCTTGGCTCAGATCTGCACCATTGGCTTTCTTGCTAAACTTCTGTCCTTTAACTCTTCTTCTGGATGGAAGCCTCTGTGGAAAGCTGGCTCCAGTCGGCCATCTTGCCTCCACACACCTGTCCTTTTTTTTTTTTGCGGTTTTTGGCCAGGACTAGGTTTGAACCCACCACCTCTGGCATATGGGGCCAGCGCCCTACTCCTTTGAGCCACAGGCGCTGCCTCTCTGTCCTTTCAATTTTGACCATTGAAATAGATGTATAGTGATATTTCATTGTGGTTTTAATTTACATTTCCCTGATTACCAATGATGTTGGGCATCTTTTCATGTGTTCACTGGCCTTTAATATATTATCCCTTTATTTTTTCTCTTCCTTTAAAAAAAATTATCGTTGGGGATTCATTGAGGGTACAGGAAACCAGGTTACACTTATTGCATTTGTTAGGTAAAGATCCTCTTACAATTGTGTCTTGCCCTCAAAATGTGTGGTACACACCAAGGCCCCCACCCCCCTCACTCCTTCCCTCTCTCGGCTCTTCCTTTCCCCACCCTTCCCTCCTTCTTTCTCTCTCTGCTCTCCCTTTCCCCCACCACCACCATGTCATTAATTGTCATTAATTGTCCTCATATCAAAATTGAGTAGATAGGATTCATGGTTCTCCACTCTTGTGATGCTTTACTACGAATAATGTGTTCCACTTCCATCCAGGTTAATACAAAGGCTGTAAAGTCTCCATTTGCTTTAATGGCTGAATAGTATTCCATAGAGTACATATACCACAGCTTGTTAATCCATTCCTGGGTTGGTGGGCATTTAAGCTATTTCCACCTTTTGGCAATTGTAAATTGAGCTGCAATAAACAGTCTAGTGCAAGTGACCTTATTTTAAAAGAATTTTTTTCCTTAATGGGATTGCAGGATCAAATGGGAGGTCTAGCTTGAGTTCTTTGAGAGTTCTCCATACTTCCTTCCAAAAAGGTCGTATTAGTTTGCAGTCCCACGAGCAGTGTAAAAGTGTTCCCTTCTCTCCACATCCACACCAGCATCTGAAGTTTTGAGATTTTGTGATGTGGGCCATTCTCGCTGGGGTTAGATGGTATCTCAGGGTGGTTTTGATTTGCATTTCTCTAATAATTAGGGATGATGAGCATTTTTTCATATGTTTGTTAGCCATTCATCTGTCTTCTTTAGAGAAGGTTCTATTCATGTCT
>CAUYRH010032135.1:0-14424 GCA_963574655.1 Perodicticus potto | reverse complement strand
AGGATTGTGAGGATACAGATATGTACTATATGCCAAGAGCAAATAAATTTAATACTTTACATGAAATATCTTATTTTATAACAGAGAAATTGCTCTCTTTTATCTTGTGATTTTTTTTTGAGGTGAAATTTAAGTTTTTGTGTGAGTAGTACTATTATACCTATCTTGAGTGTCTTGCTTGTACTGTATCACATCATACCTTTGTTTAATTCTTAATAAACTGCTCACTTGTTAAAAAAAGAAAAATGAAATAAATTTAATATTTCAAGGAAGTAAACTAGATAAAGGGGCAGTATAAGTAAGGAGCAAAGTAGGATGGCACCATAGATGAGGTTAGCATATGTACAGATTACGTACATGAAATTCTGTAGATTTCTTGAGAAGCATTGCAGATTTGGCCCTGAGATTTCTATCTATACAAGATCCTATATCAAGAAGATAAAAGGAAAATTAGATTTACTGACTCTTAAGGCATACTCGCCCTGGGCCACTTCCTTTTCATGTGCTTAACAGAGAGACTAAAGGATACCTCTGTGTCTATAGTGCAAACCTACCACCAGCACCAAAAATACAGTTCACGGTGTGTGTTCCAGATGATGAACTAGGGGCAGCTATGTCATAGATGAAAGACAACTGAATATTATGGTTGCTGGGAGTTTATTCCACCCTTTGGTCACTGAGAAATCCTGATATCTACACTGACTCTTTGTGGATCTTTGGCGTGCACATTTTCAATAATAAGTTTTAATTATTCAGTTACATATTTTCTGTATATTATAAGAGAGAAAGTTGGCAGTGATAAAAATGGCTAATAATGTTTTCATAAACCATTTCACTAAAATGTTAATTGTTTTTCAACCTTCAAAACTATAGAGGCTAGAATGTGATGACCCTGGGCCTAATATTTTCCAAAGTTAGTGATTGCAGAAGAAAGCATGGGAGGCCCTTGGGCTTTAAAATGTCCTCCCAGCCCCTCCCAGTGTCAGTGCTCTAATTCCTATTTTTTTAGGAAGACCTCCTCTCTGGTTTTCCCCCAGATACACTAATAGTTTTCTTCTTCACGTTCCCCAACGGACTCAAATGTTCTATTCTCAATGAGACCATCTCCAGTGAACCTATCTAAAATTGTATCATCGCTCCCACCCCGGCACACACGTTGTTTCTCTTTCATTTTGTTTTTCCCCCTATGTACTTACCACTAGAATTTTACTTATTTATCTTATTGGATGTCTTTTCCCTCCTGTTGCTAAGTTAACTCCATGAAGGCGTGCATTTTTATCTGCTTGGTTCACTGCTGTGCTTTAGTGTTTAGAATATCTGGAACACAGATGAGATTGGGAAGTTGGTTGAATGAATGAATTCTCAGCTTTCAAGAAATCAGGCAGCAGCCAGCCTGGTGGTATTCTGTGTGAGGGGGTCAGCCTGGGCAAAGTAGCAGAAAGGGAAAAGAACTCTCATTCTTTGTTTCTCTGAAGAACTTATTTGATAAGAACAGATACAATACTTGATCTTAGCCAAAAGGTAGAGAAGTGATGAGGAGCTTATTTGAAATGCAAACTCTAGGCCTGTACCCCAGAACTACTGCATGGAGGATAATTTTAACAGGATAACTTCTATGTGCACATTAAAGTTTGAGAGGCACTGTTTGAGGTGACCACAGCCATTTGAATTTGTGACCCTGGTATAGACTAATATGACCACGTCTATATGTGAGGAAATTAACATGTGATAATTGATTTCACTCATCATAAAGGAATTGGAGAATCCTTTTTATTTTGTTGGTGTGGAATCACAAGGATAATACTTACGTCAAAAATGGGGTATATAGCACTGTGTTTCCAAGCAATATGTGTTGAACTATAGTATATCCATATTTTAGTGAACCACACAGTTTTACTATGTTTGTCTAACACACACTGCCTTATTTGGAGCCAATCTGTATTTTGGCAATTGTACTACTTTTAAAAAATATCTATTACCTTCACCATCAGAAAGTAATAGTTCCAAGGGAACTATTATAGTGAGTCCTATAAATTCTTCTCTGCACACAGTCATTCATCCCCAGAGTGTAGTTAGAGCCCTGAGACTTATTATGGTCAAGTTGGTTGTACAAACTGCTTATTGCAAATCCTGGGGAACTTTAGATAAGAAAGCATTTTCTATAGGGAACACAGTCTGTGTAAAATAGAAATTGGAGCAACATTTGAAGTTGTATGCCCTCTCTTAACTTTTTACTTCAAATTCTCAGATGCCAAAAACAGAAATATCCTTCAAAATGTCTTTCAGGTGCTTTACAAGCGCAAGATGAGAGTTTGTCTTAATTTTCTAAAATTTTCTTGACTTTCCACCCTCACAAATTTGAGTATTCCTGTGTACCCTCCCCATATACTTTAAGAACATGTGTGTATATGTTTATTCTTGTCCACTTCGTACATGGTATTTTAAAATCATCTTTTAATGAACTCCAGACCAGAGGCACAGACTCTTGTGGATGAGGAAGTCAGTAATCAGCAGTGGAGGGCACTCTGGCCTGATGTGTGGAGGTGCTGCAGGGGTGAAGGGGGGTGTCCAGGTATCTGTGTGGTACCAGCTTCCTCCTCCAGCTGTCCACTTTCTGGGCTGTCCTCATAGCACTCGGAAATTGATAATTCAAGAGTTGGTTATAATGCATGTGATCTGTTTTATGACAGGGGTTTGACTGTGACCAAAGTAAAATCCTTAGGAGACCCCAAGCACAGAAAATAGTCTTTTACACCGCCACACTCCAATATCTATTATAAGGGAAAATGACACAAAATTTAAATTAATGTTTAAATTACCTTCTTGATAATATTTAAAATATTTCTATGAAATATCTTATTAAAATTCTAGATAAATTTGTTGAATATTAGTGTTTCTCTTTGTGGTGACACAAGAAGTTCCAAGCATGTATTTAGTCAACCTGTTTTGTGATCCACCCAGGAGCCCAGATCCTTCTGGAAACACAACTCAAGGTTATTTCATAGTAGAAGTGATGCTTGACACATGTCTTGTATAATAAGCAAACTGTTTTCTAGGCTTTTAAAACTCCTTTTATACATGGAGCAGAAGTTGGACTGGATGGTAGGTTCAGTTTGTAAAACCATTCCCCTTCATCATGGAGGTGTTTCTTGTTAATTTCCAATAACCTAGACAGTTTGTAATGAGTTTTTGCCAGCAAAGTAGTGCATGTGCTTTTGCGTATCTCTTAGTTGAGTTTAAATAAATAGCAAAATGCCCCATGGATTATTGATAGGTAAGAAGAGGAAACTTGAGGGGAGTCCGAGGTAAGGCAAGTTGACAAACTGGGTAGTCACCTGCTGAGTAATTAAACAAAGGAAATCATTGATTTTAATGTAGCCAAAAAAATGAGTAGGGTGTGTGTGTGTGTGTGTTTGTACAACTGTGTGTGTGAGGGACAGATACACAGACACAGGGAAATGGAAGAAGCCAAAAGGTGATGGTGAAAATTAAATTTACACTAATATTTGCTAGGATATTAATTGGATATATTTTCTGTCTTAGAAGAGACTAAGCTTTAACAAATTACTTTATACTTCTTAAAATATACATAAACTATTTTTTAAAAAATTACAATAAAGATTTTAAGAAATCTTTGCTTTCTTATTCCCTGTAGTTGAAAAAAAAATCACACAGTAGAGCCATCTATTTTGTATAATTATCCTCATAAACTCCTCAAGTATGCTTCTCTCCCAAAACATTATTGGCATTGATCCTGGTATACAGTCATCACGCCAGTAATTACAGCTCTTAACTGGAATATAGTCCTCAGTATTTACTAGCCTCTATTATGAACACATAAATCATTTAATAAAACTGTGAGTGGACACATTACTTGTCACTTTGTTTATGTTAGACATTCTCTGCAGGTATTCAACATGAAAGTTAAAGCAGTCTGAGGCTTTTTTTGTAGACTGTGCTTATCATTAATAGAAAGCAGCATGTGTGCATCCTGCAAACCCATTTCCTTATTTAAAGTGGGCATCCTTCCTCTACTGAGATGTGCTTCCTCTTTTATTACAGGACTGAAGACCAAGCCTTTGTAAACCCTTAAAGGCACATCCCTTCCAAATGACCTTTTGTCCTGAGCCACTAAGATGTATTGTTTAGTCCGCTCAGAATTACATGGGGTGTCCTAGGAATTTTTGTTTTGGTTAATTAAATTTGGAAATGTGTCATGTTTTCCTATTATAAAGCATAAATGAACATCCAGTCAAATTGATTTTGGAGTTCTGGTAGATGAGATAATTGCAGAGGGTAAATGATTTAGGGTTTGAAAATATGTTTACCTTTTCTTCACTCAAAAAACTTAAAACATTATTTAAGATCATCTTGTCTGTGCTTCTTATCCTCTCATAAGAGTGTTTTATATTCATGTCATAACGCTAAGCAATTTTATCCTTACTAATTTCACTAAACAGAATGAAAGCTGTTTTTTTTTTTTTTTTTTTACTCTTCAAGGTATCTGTTAAAAGAAGCTGAAGTAGAGATCCAAAGCAGAATTTATTGAACTACGTGAGATTGTTTCACAAGTTAAACTTTTAAAAGTAGGCCGTTTTATAGTAGCTGTCGTTAAGAGTGTTCTGGTGCCAAGAATTCTTTGTTTTTCTTTAAAGGTTTGAAGGTTTTTCAAACCTTTGTTCAAAGAAGTAAAGATCTAATTTTTTGAAGAGTCTAAAAGTGTAGGAGAAAAGGACTCTGCAATGGTAATAAGTTTATACATTGATTTTTGGGATAGAAAGCAAATTTGATTAATATGACAAAATAAAACCTGTTTTCTTCTATGTGTTCAAATTATGCAAATAATTTTCTGACATTTTTACATTTCATTATAAATCTTTTTAATAAAGAACTGTTTCTATAAACTTTATGAAATATATATGGCTTCTTATTATGTATATACTGTGATATGACATTTACCCTATTTTCTAATAACTGCCATATGCTCTACTGTCTTCCTGATTTCTTAAATTTGTTTCTGGAAGAATTTCCTTTGCCTTTTAGTTGCCATGTTCATAGAGCAGTAAACTCTGTTTTTGGTTTTTAACTAATTACACTAACTATGCTTTCATTTTATTGACTAATCCAAACCCTAACATGTTTCTCTTGGGCTTTTTTTTCTTCTCTATTGCTGCATATTTTATATATCCAAATAAATGTCTTTTCCAGTCCTCAGCTTCAGATGTACTGGCAAGGATCACCTTATCATGGAGCCATTTTAGACTAAATTCTGTTGTATGACATATTCTCTGATTCAGTCTCTCAGTTTGCCATTATATTTTTGCTTGTATACATGTTAATATGTTTCCTATTTTCTGAGGCATTTTTTTTGCTATGTTTTCTTTGACATTATCTTATTTGATCTATATCCTTCTTTGGAAAAATGTATTTACCTCATTTCCTATTTTTGATATTTCAGAATTATTAGAAAGGTCCTCATGTGGCAATATTCACTAAACTGATAAGGATGTAACATTCACGTTACAAAGTAGCTAATGCAGACTTGATTGCTCTGTGCTAACATTCCACCCACTTCCTTCTTGGCCAGGCTGCCGACTGCCTCATCTACAGACAAGGGTTCTATGAATTTCACTTTGCTGTGTATCCCTAGGCATTAAATGCACCAGTCACTGAGAAGGATTTCTAGGAAATATTAAGAATGCTTTTGTGAAGTTTAGGAAATGTTAATGCTAAAATTAAGCGTTTTACTGATAACATGTACAAATCAAACAAAAGACAAAACTGCGATTCACAAGTTTATATCTGTAGCCTTTGATGGAGAAAGTAAGCATGATGACTCGGATGCTGGTAGTCCTGAATACTGCATTCTCACTTGCTAAGAAAAGTAGTCTGTACATGAAACTTTTTTTAAATGTCATATATATAAATTGCAAATGTCTTTTTGCTTGACTTTTTGTTGAAAAAGACCTTATTATTCTTATTTTCCGGTTCATTAAGTCCATGATAACATACTTATGATGTTTGTGTGGGACTGGGAAAGTGAAACAAATGGAGCCTAGTGAGTAGGGAGTGAGGTGTGTGCTTAGGAACTAAGGCTGCATGAAGCCTTTTGAATTTGAAGTGAGAGAAGTCATGAGGATTTCTACACCTTGAGATAAAGTGAGAGCCACATGGCCAGAAATCCCAGGGGGTCTCTTGGCCAGGACCAGCTGGTGGCCCTTTGACCTTTCTTTGGCTTTGGAGAACTATTTTTGTTGGGCATATATTGAACTAAAATAATTGTTCTGAGAGTTAAACCTTTGTATTAAAAAAGTAGTAAAAAAAATATGGTAAAACTTGAGTCTTTTGAGTAAAATGTGCGAAGTACATCTTTAATTTAAACAAATTATTTTGTCATGCCTTTGATTAATTTGATTAAGTTTTCTTTATTTCTTTTCTCTCAACTATTGGTTCAGAATTTATACTTTCTCTTTGTATTCTTTTTGCTGTAATCTTTAATTTTAACATGTATGCTTTATAAAGTCTAAATGTAATTAATAGTTCTCACTGCCAACCTAGAACATTTTAACTCTAATCTTTGGAGCCCCCTGTTTCAATTTATTGCTTTCCAGTAATTTAATTCTACCCTGCTTGTATGTCTTTCAAATGAATCTTTATTGTTTTTATTGCTTTTAAATAAGGCTGATGATTATATAGATTTATCCATATGGTAAATTGTTAGCAGATTTAACAAGTGATCTCATTTTAGATATTTTCTCCTTCTTTTAAAATTTAAGTTTTAAAAATTATTGAAGCCCAGTTATATTAAATACTGTGTAGCATCACTATGCTACTTTTTTATTTTATGAATCTCACAAATAGAAAAGAACAGCGGAAAAATGCCACAAAGTTGTCACTTAGCTTTTGGAGCGTGAGTTGATGCCGGTTAGGGGTTAAGAGCTACTGCGTCTATGCTTGTGTCCTGTATCCATCCATGTACATGTATACATTGAAGGTGTGTCTTTCATTCTCTTACATTTCCTTTAGAATTTTCCTTAACCTCCACCCCACCCCCCTTAATTTTTATTGCATTTTGTATTTTCCTTAATTTTTACTGCACTTTGGTTTTTTTTAGAACCTGTTCCTTGTGTTGGATCTTCTAATGTTAGTAGAGCTTATGAGTGTTTTCAGTGCCATCTTCCCATACCATGGTACATTGCTAGGCTTAGGGAGCCTGATAAAACCCCAGTTCCAGGGAAAAGCATTCCTTCGTCCTTAAGTCCAGCCTTTCTCATCCTTTGGCATAATAGGATTACACAAAGGCCACTTGATGTTGGGCCTGCTCTCATAGCAATTTAATGATGTTGAGAAAGAGACAGTGATCAAGTATTAATGTGACTGCCATTTCACCATCTGTAATTAATACCTTCCAGTTGAGGACCTCTGGCTCCTTGACCTCCTACCAGCTGGGTGGTATAGACATTGTTAGTGTCACCTTCAAAACCACTAGAGTTCGGGTGTGCAGGCTGTGTGGTATGGTAGGAAGTTGTTTCCATGGTTGAGTGTGGATGGGAACTTACGTGGAATGTCATTAATGGATATACTGACTGCTATGTTTTACCTGTCCAAGACATCAGTAACTTTGATATCCTGTCTAGGATCAGAGTTTTAAACATTGTCATTAAGATAAG
This sequence comes from Perodicticus potto, assembly GCA_963574655.1. NCBI lineage: Eukaryota > Metazoa > Chordata > Mammalia > Primates > Lorisidae > Perodicticus > Perodicticus potto. The sequence continues at coordinate 6,754 of CAUYRH010032135.1, read as the reverse complement.
ACCTGGAAACTAAGAAAGCCATGGATATTTTAATATATTAATTTTGACTGTTTGTCATTTTGTGTCTTTAATTCCAAGCTTACTGTTTTAGTGATTGAATCCTCAAGTTTTTGGACCAAGCCTTTAAATACGAGCATCTCTTGATAATAAGGAAAATGTCACCCAGATCTCCTAATCTGTTAATTTACTGTTTATTTAATGATTTTAAGACCACCACAACTAGTTTCTCAGCTGTTTATCTCTTCTGTTTTTTATTTCAGCTGGCTATCCATTCTTCTCGTTGCATACCTAAATTTTAGGTTCAGTAGATAAAGAGGATCAGCATTTGGCTTCTTAGAGTGTCTGGTTATAAATAGACCGGAAAATAGCAACAAGCTGGGCTGCTGCTTCGCTAATGGCCCTTTTCAAATACTTAAAAGCAAATGATTCATCAAATAGAGTCACTACAAGCAGAAACCTGCCAATTTGTAGAATTTGACTCCTCCTAATCAGAGTAAGGCAACAGGATGTTGAGTTCCTGCTCAGTACCTGATTAAAGCCAAATGCAGGAGGAGCAGCTGGGAGAAGGAGGAAGCTCAAGACCATCCCAGCTGGGGGTAGAACAGCTATAGAAATTTAGAGGAAAATGATTTTTTAAAGACCTACTTTTATTTTTCAGATCTGCTTAGTAGATAAGCACATATTCAACCTCAGGTTTTAAATTTTTTTAAAGTAACACTCCATGTACCATTTAAGGAAAGCAGTACATCTATTTATGAATGGTTTAAGCAAAAATTCTTCCCTATATGAGTAGATATGTTATTTTAGATAATTCTGCATTATCCTAATTCTACCAAATAATCTCTTTAGGTATTTATTGTAACTATTAAAGTGATTATTCTCTACTTACATTAAAATTAATGATTCCCCCCCCTTGAATTTGTCTTACTGAGCATATTTTTGCTCTCTGATTTTCATTTTTAAAAAACATATACATCTGGATTCACTGTAGTATTTTCTCATGATGTATTAAAACATTGCAAAATGTATTATCTATAATTATTTTTATACTTTCACAAAGTTAATCTAATACTCTGCTTCCCTAAAAATAAGTTTAAAAAGATTGGAAACCTTCTGCGTCTCCTCATTTAAAAAGTATAGTAATGTCTCAGGATATAAAATTAATGTCCACAAGTCAGTAGCCTTTGTATATCCCAATAACAGCCAAGATGAGAGGCTAATTAAGGACACAACTCCCTTTACCATAGTTTCAAAGAAAATGAAATACCTAGAAATATACCTTCCAAAAGAGGTGAAGGACCTCTATAAAGAATTTTATGAAACCCCAAGAAAGGAAATGGAGGTTATTAACAAATGGAAGAATATACCATGCTCATGGCTGGGAAGAATCAATGTTAAAATGTCTATACTTTGCAGAGCAATCTGCTGATTCAACACCATCCCTATTAAAATACCAACATAGTACTTTCAAGACTTAGAAAAAAGGATTCTGCATTTTGTATGCAACCAGAAAAAAACCCATATAGCTAAGGCAGTTTTTAGTAATAAAAATAAAGCTGGGGGCATTAGCATACCTGATTTTAGGCTATACTATAAGGCCATAGTGGTCAAGACAGCATGGTACTGGCACAAAAATAGAGACATAGACATTTGGAATTGAATAGAAAACCAGGAAATGAAACTAACAACTTACAACCACCTACTCTTTGATAAACCAAACGAGAACATACACTGGGAGAAAGACTCCCTATTCAATAAATGGTGATGGGAGAACTGGATATCCACATGCAAAAAGCTGAAACTGGACCCACACCTCTCCCCATTCACAAAAATTGATTCAGGATGGATAAACGACTTAAATTTAAGGCATGAAACAATAAAAATCTCAAAGAAAGCATAGGAAAAACACTGGAAGATAATGGCCTGGGGAAAGACTTCATAAAGAAGACTGCCATGGCAATTGCAATAACAACCAAAATATACAAATGGGACTTCATTAAACTGAAAAGCTTCCGTACGGCTAAGGAGACAATAACCAGAGCAAATAGGCAACCTACACTATGGAAAAAGATATTTGCATATTTTGAATCAAACAAAAGCTTAATAACTAGGATCTATAGAGAACTTAAATTAATGCACATGAAAAAAGCCAACAAGCCCATTGATCAATGGGGAAGAGAGATGAACAGAACCTTCTCTCAAGAAGACAGATGAATGGCTAGCAAACATATGAAAAAATGCTCATCATCCCTAATTATTAGAGAAATGCAAATTAAATTATTAGAGAAATTAGATGTCTTCTAATCCCAGTGAGAACGGCCCACATCAGAAAATCTCAAAACTGCACACACTGGAGCGGATGTGGAGAGAAAGTAACACTTTTACACTGCTGGTGGGACTGTAAACTAATGCAACCTTTTTGGAAGGATGTATGGAGAAACCTCAGAGAACTCAAGCTAGACCTTCCATTTGATCCTGCAATCCCATTACTGGGCATCTATCCAGAAGGGGAAAAAACCTTTTTTTATAAGGATACTTGCACTAGACTGTTTATTGCAGCTCAATTTACTATCGCCAAAATGTGGAAACAGCCTAAATGCCCCTCAACCCAGGAATGGATTAATAAGCTGTAGTACATGTATACCATGGAATACTATTCAGCCATTAAAAAAAATGGAGATTGTATAGCATTTGTTTTAACCTGGATGGAAGTGGAACACATTATTCTTAGTAAAGCATCACAAGAATGGAGAAGCATTCAATTTTGATATGAGGACAATTAATGACATGGTGGGGTTTGGAAATGGGGAGAGCAGAGAAAGAGAGGGGGGGTGGGGTCTCAGTGTGTGACACATCTTGTACCTCAATGAATCCCCAACAATAAAAAAAAAAAGAAAAGAAAAGGAACAAAGATTAGAAAACTTCTGCTTCTCCTCATTTAAATAGTAGAACTGAGAAAGCATTAAAAATTTTAAGGTTATTTTAGTTTCTAAATCTTATTTAGTATTATGTATATCATCTCATAATTGATCTATATATTATATTTACCTGTAAATTATTACCTTTAACCATGTGTTCTTAATGTTGACATATAATTAAGCTCACAAATAATTTTTTATGCCTAATTATTATTTCCAAATCACATAAAAAATAACAAAAAAAATCAAAATAACGTATTTTGGGGGTACAGATCATGCATGTATATAGCAGCAATCCTATATGCAAACTTCTAAGATGCAATAGTTTTTTGGACATCTGCCAATTTAACATTTTACATTGAACATGTAATTTCAAATGTCAAGAACCAGTCAAAGACATCACAAGAAAAGACTGCATACCAATGTCTTTTAAATAATGTGAAAATCCTAAATAAAATACCCAAAGCCTGAATCAAACAACATATAAAAAGATTATACACCATGGCCAAGTGGCATTTATCTCAGAAATGCAAGGTGGGTTTCATATACTAAATTTTACTAATGTAATACAGCATATCTATAAAATAAAGGACAAAAGCACATACTCATCTCAGTAGATACAGAAATTAGACATTAGGAAAAATCCAACATCCTTTCATGATAATACTCATGAATAGAATAGTGCTTCTTCAGTTTGAAGAAGAGCATCTATGAAAACCTATGGCTAGCATTACACTTAACAGTGAAAGACTGAATGCTTTCCTTCCATGATACAAAGTTAATCTAAAAGTCTGCTTACCTAAAAATAAGTTTAAAAAGATTGGAAACCTTCTGCCTCTTTTCATTTAAATAGAACTGAGAAAGCATTAAAAATTTTAAGATTATTTTAAGATAATAGATACATCATAGATACTTTCATTTCTATTCAACATTGCACAGAGGTTCTAACCAACATGATAGGAAAAAAAAGAAAAAGACACACACCTGGGAAAGGAATAGTGATCTCTGTTTGGAGATGACTTGATCTTGTGTTGTATGTAGATGATCCTGAGGAATACACTAAAAATATTGTATCTGTTAATAAATTTATCAATGATTAAGGATATAAGGTCAATATAAAAAATCTTTTGTATTTCTATGCTATTTCTGTAAATGGCGAATAAACACCTGAACACATTGTTAACCATCAGGAAAATGCAAGTCAAAACCACAATGAGGTGATACTTCATACCAACTAAGATGGCTACAGTCAAAAAGACAAATCCAGGCTTGGCACATGTAGCACAGTGGTTACAGCGTTGGCCACATACACCGAGGCTGGGTGGGGTGGGGTCGAATCCGGCCTGGCCAGCTAAACAACAAGGGCAACTGAAACAAGAAAATAGCTGGGCATTGTGGAGGGCACCTACAGTCCCAGCTACTTGGAAGGCTGAGAATCATGTAAGCCTAAGAGTTGGCGATTGCTGTGAGTTGTGATGCCATGGCACTCTGTGGATGGCAGCATAGTGAGACTCAGTCTCCAAAAAAATAAAAGACAGTGCCATATTTTGGTGAGGATGGGAGCGATTGGAACTTTCATACACAGTTGGTGTGAATGTCAAATGGTGGTTCCTCAAAAGGTTAAATGTTGGTTACCATGTGATCCAGCAACTCCTTTTGTAGGTATATACTAACAAAATACTAAAATGTATACACACTTAAAAATCTATACATGAATATTCATAGCAGTATTAGTCATAATAGCCAGGTGATGGAAACAACCTAAATGTTCATCTATTGATGAATGTTTAAGTAAAATGTGATATGTCCACATAATGAAATATTAATCAGCCAAAAATAGCGAACAAAGTACTTACTTCATGCTGCAACATGGATAAACCTTGAAAACAGGATGGTAAGTAAAGAGAAGCCAGTTAGTTAGGAAAGACCTCATATTATATGATTTCATTTCTATCAAGTGTTTAGGTGTAATCATAGAAACAGAAAGCTAAATAGTGGTTATCTAGAGTTGGGGGTTTGGGGAGAAATAACTAGCAACTGCTGGAAAAGGTATAGTGTTTCTTTTGGGGGTGATAAAAATGTTCTGAAGTTGACTGAGTTGATGTTACCTCAACTCTGTCTACTAAAAACCATTAAATTGCTTATGTTAAGTGAGTGAATTATATGGTAAGTGAATTTGATCTGAATAAAATTGCTACTAAGAAATAGACATACTTCTCTATTATATTAAGCTATGAATGTTTAGATATGACATGGATCATGGAATCAGTCAATTTTTATTCTAAAGTCATTATAATAAACCTTAAAGTTTAAGGCTTATTATATGTCAGACTGTTGCTAGTAGATAAGGAGGGTTAAAATTAACACTTGAAGAAAATAAAAGTTAATTACAGAACTGTCATGAAAATCAAATCATGTAAAGGAAATGTAAAGGATTTTATGGATGACAAGCAGGGTATGGAAGGCTGTGGATAGCAGGAAACATATTTTGCATTAGGTTAAACTTTTAAAATATATATATTTTTTATTTAAAAAAATAAAAAGTGAGGTTAGCTTATTTCTTTATGAAGCATAAGCAGTTATCTTTGGTAGTGTTTGAATGGTGACCTGGTAACAATTTGGCCAAATTTTAGATTTGGATTTTTTGAGAATGCAAAGACACCCCTTTTAAATGTTCAAACTGAAACCTGAAGTTCGATTTGATGGTCTGTGTTCACTTTGCACACAACCTCTTGTTTCTGTGCCTTGCCCATTAGTGTCTATTCATTCTGTTCTCTGTGCTTGATAAACCTTTTCTCAATTCCCCATCCTTATAAACCAAAATCTATATTTTGAAAATAAAATGCATATTACCTAGTTTTAATACAGTTGTTTCCTAATCACCCTGATAGTTAAGTAACTGGTCATTTACTCCTCAAACTATCTTTTATTTGTACCTTTCATCTTACAGATGTTTTTGAAAATAATGTTCCCATTTGTTTTAAACTCAGTGTATGTAGGTCACTGTGAAAGTATTGAGATAGAATGTATTATGGTCCATTTTTTTGCTGTTTCTTAAAAGAAACGCAGTCCATAGCATCCTTTCTGCTTGACCTGTGCAGGTTTCACTTGCTCAGTTTATCAGTATTGCTGGGAGAGCCTTATTTGTTTCCATCTGCATGGCTTTTTATGTTTCTTTATTTTTGCATATCTTAAAACTTTCATAATGACACACGTATTACTTCTTTTAAGGGGTGTAATATCTATGTCTACCTTATCTTTATATTCATTTCAGTCCCAGTGTTTTTTATAAAGTTGTAGTCGTAAATAAATGAATTGATCAGTATAATAAATAATCAAAGATGTAATATGTTACTGTTGTACTTTTTTTTTTTGTAGAGACAGAGTCTCACTCTATCACCCTTGGTAGAGTACTGTGGAGTCACAGCTCACAGCAACCTCCAGCTCCCGGGCTTAGGCAATTCTCTTGCCTCAACCTCCTGAGTAGCTGGGACTACAGGCATCCAGCACAACACCTGGCTATTTTTTGATGCAGTTTGGCTGGGGCCGGGTTTGAACCCACCACCCTTGGTATATGGGGCTGGCGCCCTACTCGACGAGCCACAGGCACCGCCCCTGTTGTACTTTTTTATTGCATGTGTTTCAGGCTATTCATGTAGGTTTTTTTCATGATATTTTGGAAAAGGAATCAAAGATTGTTTATCTAGACTGTCCTAGCCCACACCTGTTTTGGATTAATAATATTTCCAGATTATAGATATTTTAACTGTATAACAGCATGACTAAAAGTTTGAACAAAAATGTTTTAACATGGGCTGAGCACAGTGGTTCACGCC
>CAUYRH010032134.1:0-55892 GCA_963574655.1 Perodicticus potto | reverse complement strand
GAGCTGGAACATATTCTTCTTAGCAAAGTATCTCAAGAATGGAAGAAAAAGTATCCAATGTACTCAGCCCTACTATGAAGCTAATTTATAGCTTTCATATGAAGGCTATAACCCAACTATAGCACAAGAATATGGGGAAAGAAGCTAGGGAGGGGTGGGGAGGGGAGAGGTTGGGTGGAGGGAGGGTAATTGGTGGGGCCACACCTACCGTGCATCTTTGAAGGGTACAGGTGAAACTTAGTAAATGCAGAAAAACAAATGTCTTAACACAATAACTAAGAAAATGCCATGAAGGCTATGTTAAACAGTTTGATGAAAATATTTCAGATTGTATATGAAACCAACACATTGTACCCCTTGATTGCACTAATGTACACAGCTATGATTTAATAAAAAAATAATAATTTGGTAATATATGATTCTCAAAATCGGGGGCAACTTCAGCCTGGATATGTAGATTGAGAATCATCAGTGGGAGAAACATCAGTCACAGATCACCCAGGGGGAATATGGAATCTGAGGAGAATATTTAGACAAAGACTGAACCCCAGGGGCCATGAGCATCTGAAAGATGCAAGGAAAACCAAGAGATGGTGGAAAAAAAATAAGGAAGGATGAACAGAAACAGGAAAAGTGGTGGAGAAGAGAGTTTCAGGAATGGGGGGAGACCAAGGGTGTTAAATTCAGCAGAAAGATCCTTTGACAGAGCGATCACAGGATCCACCTCAACTGGCTTTCATTTTTTCTAGACTTCTTCACAATGTTTCCAAAGACTGCTGAGAAACAGAAGCCAGTCCAACTTGTTAATGGATAGCCAGGAAGTTGAAATAGTGAATGTAGCATTCTTTGGGGAACTTTCCATAAAAAAAGGTTGGGAGCAGAAAATATATGATCTCAAGTATGAGTCATGAGAAGTAAAACATTTTCAGAATGGAAGATACTTGAGCATGTTTATTGTAACACTACCAGAAGCCCCCAAAGAGGCAGAGGATAAAGAAGGTGCAGGGGGAGAATGATGAGTAATGATTCAGGAAAAATACTGTCCAGGCTGCAGAGTGAAGGGCATGGATGGATTTGTGACCTTACTGGGGAAGAGCCATGTATTGTCCTTGAAGGATGGAAGGATACTGGTGACATGGAGATTATAGACGGAGGGGGACATTCTCAACACTTAACTCCTAAATGCTTCTTGTTGCTGGGCTGTGGATAGGAGACTTCAAACTAAATTATAAAATATGCCCTTTCAGAGGAAATTAACTATACACAAAAAAATTCTTGGCTGTCATCTTGGTCAATTTTTTATTTACAAAATGCCTCTTATTAATGTCTTCACGTTCAGCTTCGTTTAGATTGCCAAAATCATTGTAAACCAACTACAAAGAGCCAATAAACTCAGAAGAAATTGGTGCTTTGCTAATAATCAAAAGAATAGACTTAAAACCAATATTTTTCTGTTTTTAAATTGACCAAGACTCAACGGAAATAACTTATAATACAATAGTGAGAATCTGCCCATGAAGTTAGGTTGTTGGATGTGAATCTTGCCTCCCCTTCCTACAACTTTGACTCTCTGAGCTCATTTCTTTGCTATAAAATCAGAGCAGTATCAGCACCTGCCTTGTCCAGGGCTGATATAACACAAGGCAGACTCCTAAGACAGTGCCTAGCACAGGTGAGCACAGAATAAAAGCTACCTGTGGTTACTCCGGTATTGGGGGATTGTAAATTGACACAAACTTTCTAAACAACAATTTGGCAGGATGTGTTAAGAGGTTATAAAACTTCCTTGTATAGATGTCCGTGAAAAAATTATTGAACACAAAAATCTGTCTATCTTTTCTGTTATTTCTCCGGCAGTTATCACAGAACCAAGTCCAGAGGAAATATGCAATAAATATTTGTTGACAGCATAAACCAGGATTTATGTAAGACGATGCTTCTGGTAGTATTACAATATGAGAGAAGCTTGATGAATGCCTTCATAAATTGTAGCAATCCATATGATGGAATATTATGCAACCATGGAAAGGATATTTTGAGGAATATTTCCTAAAAGTGCAGAGTAGTCACAGTATTAAGGAAGAGAGAACAATGACTAGGCTGCAGAGTTACACATGCGGTATATCATCCAAATTTTGTAAAACTGTTTACATGTGCATGAAGGGAGGCAGGAGAGAGAGACAGCCGCTAGAATTAACTCTGGTCAGCTAGACGCAACTTCTTTTTGTTTTTTATATGGGTCTGTTTCCTTATTTTCCGAAATAAGCACATGTTGCTTTTATAATCAGAGAAGGGGTATCATTTAAAACACATAAGGGGAACGGCTCATTATGGATCATTGAAAAAGATTAGTAATCTACGGTCAGTAAAGAGACCCTTCAGAAAACTGGGCAACAATAGGCCAAGAGTGAGAATGTTTAATTCCTTAAGTTCTAAAAAACAAACATGAGCTTGAAGTAAATGCATGCAATGTGGGGAAAGAAGACAGTAACCAAAACGCAGTGTGGAGCACTGGTTAATGTGAAAACATGCGCGATTTTATTCCTAAGAACTGTTCCCTTGAATCATTTATCCTGCACCGACCTTCTCATACGAATTGGAAAGCTTTGCAACCTAATTTTAATTTCTAATGTGCCTGGTGCTTATCCTCAGTCATTTTTTCTGTTTAAAATCCATTAGACTGGACGAAGAAATAGGCTTATATTCTATGTACCTCGCTCTATATTATTTTTGTGCATTTATAACTGGCCTCTGGAGTTTGGTCCCCTCCTTGATGATTTCGCAGTGCAAGATGTTACACCAATTTGTCAGGAGGGAAATGGGGTACAGATTGTGCATATTAAAGGTGAAGATTTTTCTACGGTGTTTTCAACACTCGAGAAGGGCATCTTCTACCTTGTCTCGGATGATGTTCTGGGAAAGCATTTCCGCTGGCTGACCCGTCAGTTCATGAATTCTTAAACCACACTGAGTCCTGTGAAATTTTGGTTTAGCTTGTGGCTGACAACTGATTTTTACAGTTATCTTTCTGAACAATGTGATGGAACTGGGGCTGCCGCAAAAGGCTCTCTGAGATACTCAAGCGAGCCTCCCCCGTTTCCAAATTGGCCCAGGATTCACGATGTTCCAGAGACTTGGATTCAGGTGAGGACTCTGCAGAGAAGTCCGCTGCATTCAAGGGCGCCTGTCTCTTCACTCAATGATCCCCTTGAATGTGAAGAACGTAGAGAATCTGCTTCTTTTCAGAAATTGAAGAAAGGATGCCGAGATAGAGACTAGGGTCCTCCCGGGCTCCCTCTCTCCAGGCAGCCCTCCAATTTCCCCTTCCTCTCCAGTTCAATGCACACTCTGGTGCAAATTACAGAGGCTACTTGTAGGAAAGTGGTTGAGGAGGGTGTCATGGATGGCGGTGGCAAAATGTCCCGTCTGCTGTTTATGGCTCCCTTGAGAGAGGCCTTCTTGCTTTCTGGGACCCTAGAGAGGTTGACAGTCACAGACCCCCATCACCTCCCTCCACACGATAGACCCCAGAATCCAACCTGCCTAATGAGAATATTTCATCTCTTTGGCCACAGTGATTGTCAAGGATGGCCATGTGATGTTGGTAAGACCAGAGAGTCCTGTGTTATTGGGGTGTTGGAAAGAGTCATCCTTCGCCTCCAGGTCGGGGGCTAGAGAAACATCAGAGTTGAAGAGCTTGGGTTCCAATGGTAGGTCGTCCTCCAAAGTGTGAACCAAGGAATCTGGTCCTCCAGCTCCTTCCCTGTGAAATGTACTGATAATTGTTCTCTTCCCTCTAGGAGCAGGCTGAGGATGTGCTTACTGAGTCCCCAAGAAAGGGCAGGCACTGACCAAGCCTCAGCTCATAGCAGTGCCCATATCATCCTCCCTGCTACATGCAAGGAGCTGCTGGGGACTCAGATCAGACAGAGATAAGCAGAGCTGAGGGATGAAAGGGAAGTAAGTTGTGCACATTGCTGGATTCCTTGCATCCAGCATCCCTTGAAGCCCTTCTACTGCAGCATCTCCCAAGAACATGAGTCAAAACTCCCCTCTCTGCTGAAGCCAAAGTGAGTTAGGTGCTCAGCACTCACACTGAGTTCTGATCACCAAAAACGTTTTTGTTTCAAGTTATAGAATTGCTTTTACCTCCTTGAAAGTAGATCCTTTCTGAAAAATTTCTGGGAGGAAAATGTTAGGGTTGAATTTCCTCTCAGATTCAAGTTCTAAAATTCACAACACGGAGAGTCGACGGAAAGTTATGGCGCTGGTCAGCTGGTGATTTTTCTCTCTTTCTGGAATATATTGTCCCTTTAACAGCAAGTGCTATTTGTATTTGCTGCAAGTAGAATTTTCTATTACTCCTTTGACATCCAGATCACTCATCGCTTTTTATTATGCTCTGGATTTAGGAAGAAATATGCTCCTGACAGCAACTTTATTTGAATTCTTCTGCTTAGGTTAATAGCAAATAAAACCAAGACCACCAACCAGACCCAAATCAACAAAACTGAGCTTGTTCTTAGGGAAGCAGCTATTTAAGATGCTGATTTCTTTCGCCCTTGCTGGGCTTACGGTCTCTATGGCTGGGTATTACTAGCTTCTTGGAAGGTATTTGCTTCATTCAGAACCTGAAGCAGCACTTGGCCAATAGATATATTCTCTCTTTTATCTGATTTTAAACTAGAAACCATTCCTTGAGCCAGGCACTTTATCTGCATTACTTTAGTTAATGCTTATCACAAATCCAAGACTCAGGGATACATCCTCAGTTAACAGATAAGCAAACACACACACCTGAGCCTCAGAAAGTTAAAGTTGCCCAAGGTGAGCGGCAAACAGGCAGATGCAGGATTCAGACCCAGGCCCATCTCAGCTAGCAGGTGCCCCGTACCACTCCCACTTGTAGATGTCAGTGGCACAGGGTTCCCTGGATGGCTGTATCTCTCATGAAACCCTGAGAACTCACTAACCTACTGGCCAGGACTTCATCACACATGGATTCTCAGCCCCACTCCTGTGTTCTCACTAAGCTTTAGGTACCCAGTCACGTGGACACAGAGAGTATGGTTGGAAGAGCCCCCTGCAGATCTCTGAGCCCAAGGGCCCCTGCGAGGATGCTTGTGTGTAGCTGAGGGGCATTGCAACCACGAGAATCTGCTTAAACTCTGTGCAGCTGGCTCTCCCAGTCCCCACAGCCATGACTGCCCTTTTCCATGCTCATAAGCTGCACATAAGATGTTCTTTGCAAACACCTCCCTTTTTCCCTTCTCCTCCTCCTCTTGCCTGACCTAATCACGACTTCCACCCTCCCCCCTCACTGGGATCAGCACCACAAGGTCCAAGTTTTATTGGACATTTCTCGCATCCTTAGTGCAGATCAGGGAGTAGGATGGAGAGGGCCCTTCCCTCATGTGGCCCAGACAAACTCTGTTGTCCTCTCTGATCTTCCAAGAGAAACCCATCAGTGGCCCTCCAGCCACATGGTGTGACTCTTGTGGAGGCATAAAAGTGAAGGTTTCCCGCCCTGTCACTGACAGCTCTGTAACTCTTCATTGGAGTCCTTCCTCAAACTCGGCAGTGCTCCAAGTCCCAAGCCATCTCCAAAAGCCCTGCAGGTGCACCAGGACTTTCTTAGACTTTCTTAAACTTGGGCGACTTGGCACTAAAGATAAATGCATTGTGTCACTCTCCCTGGAGATGTAAAGGCCCAGCCACAAATAACACTTGCTAGATTAGCCCAAAGACCAAGCAAGCTAGCCAGAGTTCTCAAGCCTGGAGAATCCCGGGATCACCCAGACTTACCAAAATGCAAGGCTGAAGGCATGATCTCTTCAAGACGGCCCTCACTCTTGACACCAACTACACATTCAGGGTGCTTCCAAAACCAACCTTCTGTTCCATCAATCTTTAGAGGGACTCACAGGACTTCTCGAAAGCTGTTATGCTCACTGTTATGGTATGTTATATGGGAAGGATATGAATGTCACTCAGCCAAAGGAAGAAGTGCACAGAGCATGCTGCACGGCTCCCCAGAGTCAAGTGTGCTGCCCTCCTGCATGACTGTGTGACCACAGAGATGGAGCATTGTCAACCCAGGAGCTCACCCAGGCATCCCTGTCTCGTCCTCACTAGGGCTTCATCACATACATGTGATTGATTGATCAGTCAATTGCCCACATGGTTGAACTCAGCCTCCAGGTCAATGATTCCCTGAAGCCAGTCACCACCCCAAAGTATGTGGTTGGGCTTTCTGATGCAGCCAGCCTCCTGCCTAAGAGCCGTGTGGCAGTTGCCGAGCTAAACAAACAACTCCCTGTTGTATATAGCACATGTACCTTGGAAGCTGAGGGCAGAGGCCAAACCTCTCCCTGAGTGAAGCCAAATTCCTCACTGTACAGGGATCCAGAGGTGGGAATATGCAATGTGTGTATGCAATGTGGCAGATATTCCAGAGGACTCACAAGAGAATGCCCCAGGACTCAGCACCCCACCTCTCAGCATACTTACAGTGGTGAGGGGGGTCAGAATGTTCACCTGCATAGGCAGAAAACTAGGTTAGGGAAATCTGAGTAAAATTAAGCAGCTGAGAGGATATCAGCAGAGTTAGATGAGGATTAAAAATTACCCTTGAGCTGAGACAATCTAGCCTGAAGGCTATACCCCTAATAGTTCCTCTCTCATCCCCTAAGACAACTTTGTTACCTATTTAGGTCCACCCTTGAGAATTGTTCTATCATTTAGTGCTTCCACCCTGATGACATTTTTCATAATCAAAAGACCACCCACATGATTGAGTCATGAGATTACTCCTTACTTCTTCATTCTGTAAACATGTGCCCTAAAATCTTAAATAAAAACCTCCTGAGAATTCAGTTCAGGGTAACACCTATCTGCTTCACTATAGGCTGAAACAGAGTCTGTCTCTCTGGGTCTCAGCAGACTTTTTCACAAAAACTCTATGTGGTGATTTTTGGGCACTGTTTCTTCCTCCAACTCCAGAGACCAGGTGATCAGGAAAGTCCCCTCTTGGGGAAATCTCAGTCCATTGTGCTGTGTTTCCTTCCCGTGCCACAAGAGACACAAGGTTGGGTGGGGTGACAAGGCTGTGGCTGCCAGGGTCATGGTTGTGAGGGATGAGTAACTCCAGTTTAGACCAATTAGATTAGGATTCAAAAATGTATCAACAGAGCTGGCCACTCAAACCCAGGGATGGGAATGATACAAGGGAAGCCATGGGAAGAGGAAGGGGTGCTGCTAATACCCAAGCAGACAAATGTTGGAAAATCTACAAGAATCAAATTTTGGAAAGGATGGGGTCAGTTGGCACAGAGTTGAGTCACTACGACCGCAAAGAGGTTAATTGCAGCCTCCTCTCCTCTCCTGGCCCTCATGTGCCCTCTGCAGCGGCTGAGGGCCAAGCCTGCTGGGGGTTGTCCATCCCCTCCCAGCCCACAATTGGAGATAATGCATTCCTAAACACAGTGCTATGGAGACCGGCTAATTACAATGCAGTTGCTTGCCCTTATTTTATTCTCTGCATTTCTCTGCTAGTTGAGTTGAGAATTGTAACCCTATTATTAATTCATTAGGAAACATAATTTCATGCAAAATAATGTGTTTACCCTCTCCTATTAGGTTAAGGTGGTGTGATTATTAAAGCTGTATCAGGCAATGAGATACTTGCTCCTCAGGGGTTGAAGAAGCCGCTTAATTTCTCTTCGGTCAGATACATGGAGCCACGGAGAGTTGACTGCAATTCTGATGCTCCAGCACATCCTCTAGGAGCATCTGAGCAAGAGAGCTGGTGGGAACTATGTAACGAGAGGAAGATGCTTGAGAAAATATTGTTTAATTATGTTTATATCTGGTCGACATGAGCTGATCTTCGCATCTGGGCTTGGTGTGGCATGAAAGGGCTTGTTTACAATCCATCAGCTCTTAGACAAAGAAGAACCAAGGTCTTTTTCCACTTTAGAAGATCTCAGTAAAAAATGGGATTTCATTTTAGAGGGATTGGGCAGCTGGCAAATGTTTGGGCTATCGAAGGACAGCAAGGAAAAGACCCGAGAAGAGCTGACTGTGCTGTTCCCAGACCTCTGAACAGCTGGCCGCAGAGCCTTCCCAGGAAAGCACCTGGCTAAAGCCCCTCTGACACCTTTTAGAGACCTCCCTGGCATTATCCTGAGCCCAAATTGCTTTTAAAAAAATTCTGGAACTCTCAGGCTCCTCTACGTGAACCTTTCCACACCAGTCCCAGCTGGACATTATCGTTTGGGGACTTGAATTACAATCTCGGGTTTGAAGACAGTGAGATGAAGGGCTTTTTTTATGTTTACCATTTTTATTCTAAAAAACTTTCACTAGATCTTTAAAATTGTTGACTCCGGGAGTTAGACATAAAGTCCCTTCTTCATCAAAGAGGAAAACAAATCGATGCAGAAAAATAGCAGAAACGCTCTTGAAAACCCCTGTCCAGGGAAGAGGGGGGGCCTCCCCATGTACAGGCATAAACCACAGAAGCAGAAGAGATAGGAAATTGAGGGAGGGAAACAACAAAAAAAAATAATAACTTTACAAATTGTACCAAAATGGAAAATATCACAGTGGAGGCTGTGGTTCGGGGCTGTCAGGGGGAATAACTTGCTGTTCTCTGCTCTCTCTCCCTCTAATGACTAATCTTGTTTTTCCTGTGGCTGCTTTCTCCAATATATCCTACTTTGGTCTTTTTCCTACTTGTACATGTCGATAACGCCTCTGCTTTTTACAGACTATCTGTCCCAGGGCACCCGGGGACTCTGGGCTTGCAAGCACTGTGTGGGTGGAGGTGGCACCCTCTGCTCAGACTGAAGCTCCTGGGCCTCTAGACTCAGCCCTGTGCAGAGAAGGTCCTGGGTGGCTCTGAGTCTCAAGGACTTTGTCCCTGGGCTGCTTTTAGAAACTACCATGGACTAAGTGGCTTAAACAGGGATATTTTCTTCTCACAGTTCCGAAAGCGGGAAGAACAAGATGAAGGCACCAGTGTCCTGGGTTCTGGGGAGGGCCCTCTTCTGGGCCGCAGGGGACCGTGTTGTAGAGACCTCTTCCATAAAGGCACTGATCCCACTTGTGAGGGTTCCACTCTCACGACCTCATTACCTCCCCAAGGTCCCACTCCTGTCACCACCACGTGGAAGCTGAGACTCTAACATGAGAGTTTGCAAGGACACAAACATTTAGTCTATTGAACTAGGATCTCCTGGCACAAAACAGGACCAAGAAGGACCCAGTAGCCAACCTATTTTTTAAGGTTATTGTGCAAAACCTGTTTGAAAAGTAAACTCACTACACCAATGTACACGGTGTATTTTTTATGAGTTAAACCTTGGTGGCCTTGTGGAAGACCCTTTGGTCATTCCCCCTTTGTGATTTAGGGACACCCTGTAACTGATTGTTCAGGGATGAGCTCGGCCCCTGGGGCAAGACACTGCCTCAAGCAGACTTCACCCGGGGCCTGGCATCTATCTCCCATACACCCTGAGATCCGCAGCTGAAACAGGCCTCCTCCTCTCCTTGGAGATGTGTCTGTGCGAAGCCCCCAAATAGCTGTTCTGCCGGCACCCGATAAACCAATGACAGAGAGGAAGGGAAATATCAGCCCAGTCACTGGCGTGGAGTCAGACCACACTGACCCGTGAGCCTCAGCAGAGTGCCCTACCCCCAGACACCTGTTCTGCTCCTGTGCTCAAGGAGCTGCAGACTCCACTTTAGAAAACCCAGTTCATGCTGATGGTGCTCTGTGGAATAAAATAAAGTTGTGGGTCTCCATGAAGGTCCCAAGAGACCAGAGTGGTGTCAGGGAGAGCCATGTCCTGCATCTTTGCACAGGGCTTGGTGCAGGCAGTTTGCTGAGAGTGGGTCCCATGGAGGGGAGGGAGGGGTAAGGGACTGAGGCCTATAAGGCAGAGGAAAGGGCAGCTGTACGTGCACTCCTGACAATGTCCTGCCTGCAGGCCAGCTCTGCCCTCCAGGAAGGCCCATGTGAGGCCAGAGGAGAAGCTTGTCCTGTGTCCCCTGGCAGCCTGCTGACAAACTCTCGCCCTCATGCTATGCCTGCTGCACCCCAGCTGAGCTCCCTGCTCTGCCAGGACAAAGTAGATCTGTCTGCCCAGCCGCTCTGGAGTCAACTGGAGGAGACAGTGCTGGAGCTGTGGGATACAGGGAGCCCACAGGCAGGGACAGACATCCTGGGTGAGCCCACAGGGTTGGGGGGCAGAGACCTGGGTGGAGAGCCAGGATCTACTCCCTAATCTCAACTGGTCTCACCCAGTGGATGCCCAGGGGGTGGGAATCAGCTCCCCATGCAGCTCCTTCATGCACCTGGAGGCACGAGGTGTGTCCAGGGGCTCTGGGCTTCTCTCTGTTGACTGGCTTAAAGTGGTCGGGGGTTTGGGGGGCAGCCAGGGCACACCCATCCCAGGCTCCTCTTGTCTTTCCTCAGGTCACCAGATTTAACTGACCCTCTTCACAGAGCTGCTCAGTCCCAAAGCCCCAGGCCTTCTGAAGCTTGGGGCATTCCCCCTGCCCACACCTCTTGATAGCTGCTTTGGGCAAAAACAAATAACTTTGAAAAGGAACCAGGAAGGAGAGAGGAGACAGCAAGATGGGGTGGCTCTGTGCCCAGGCAGCATTGCCAGGAGGATCTCCCTGAGCCTGAGCGTGAGCCTGAGCCTGTGGGTGGCAGAGATTCGGGAAGGCAAGATCAAGGCAGCTGTGCCTCCGGAAGTCGGCTGCCGAGGGAGAGGAAGGTGGACAGATGGTTTCCATGGGGACAGGCAGAGGCAGGACAGTCTCAGGAAGTTGGAGGGTGCTGGTGGGCAGCTCGGGCCCAGCAGGGTGGCTGGAGGAGGCAGCCCTGCTCCAGCTGGGAGCCCAGGGTGCCTGCGTAGGGCTGGTGATGGACCCTGAGTTTGGCTTCACGCACCACTTGCCCTTATCTGCAGCACCCCTGCCTGGTGGTGAAGCCAGGGCACCTACCGGGCTTCCCCAAACTGCTCCTATCTTCTCTCTGCTGGGGGCTGGCCCAGGGAAGGGGTTTGGCAAAGACTCAGACAGAAAGCCACTAAAGAGAATGCAGGGGCCCCTGGTCAAAGACGTTCCACTGTGTACCCTTACGGATCAAGTAGCATCTCCTTGGATACACAGAGCCGCTCAGACCTAGCTTCCGAGCCCCATGAACCCCAACTGCTGTGCAGTGTGAGGTAATGTACACCCGATCTCCAGATTCTCCTGCACAAAGCCAGGACAAGACCCTGCCCTGCAGGCTTGTTGCAGGCGAGCCCGCAGGATGCTCCCATCAATGCCAGCTGGTACCGAGACATGTGCTCCTTTTGTATCACACGTGCGGCTATACCCCACTGCTGTGTTGGTTCCAAACACCGGCAAAGGTTGTGGGATTCTTCAGGGCCCCACTTGAAATCCTCTCGCTCCACAGCCAGAAAATGATTCCCCACAAAGCAACAGTTCCCACCTCTCCGCTTCTGGGAAACAACAGTCATACAAACAGCTGACCTTGGTCCAGCTCCCCACACACATCAGGTGTCCATGGAGGACAGTTGTGCACGGCACAGGGTCTGTCTTTGAGGTAGGGTGGCTGCTGATTTGATGCCACTGAGGCTGACCCCACCATGTGGCACACAGGCAATAGCTGTCCTCACATCTCTGAAGGGCCTCACATCTTGGAAGGGGACTGAGACACCCCCCTGTGCTGTCACATCACCCAAAGCTAAGAACGCTGGGATGGGCTCCCAGCTGGACCCTCCTCATCTTGGACCCTCTTCGTGTCCATCTTGGCCCCCTCTTCCCACATGGATGCAGGACACAGCAGCTTCTCTGACGCTCTTCCTGGCCGGGCCCAGGACAGCTCAGAGCCACTCCCCCCAGGGGTGTCTCTTGATCTCCTCACCTGGACACAACACTCACTTCCAAACTTCCAGATGTTGCTGCTTCTCGTGAGTCATATCAGTCACTTCTTACCAGACTGGCTACATACTTTTCAGGGACCAAACAAGATGACAATATTGGGCCCCTCATTCACAAACAGCAAAAAATAAAAGCACCAAGCAAGGTGCTCGGACAGAAAGCTTGTTTCATTATTTTGTAGCCTCTCAACTTGGCATGGTATTTTCTATTTAATATCTTTTTAAGTAAAGAAAATTCAAATTTTAATAGATTGGCAGGAATTTTATCATTCCTCTTTCCATGGTGCACAGCCACTTCTCATTGCAAAGGCGGGAACATTTAACCCACAGGCAGATTCACCACGATTTGTATTTGTGGCTGGTGCGTGTACACGTTACACACGGGCTACATGGCTGTGTGACCTTGTGGTCACTGTGTGCTATATGCAAATGAGATAGCAAGGAACAGTGGTCTCCATGAACCCTGCAGGTATTTCTTCCGCCCATACTAAAGCAAAGATGCTCTGCTGTCCCATCAGATTTCATTTTTAAAACACAAGATCAAAGGTACAATTTATGAATAATTTCAAGATGGCAGCAGCGGAATGCTAAACCCAGCCCTGGCCACTCTGGGCATAGGGCCCCTGGGACTAAGCCAGTCATATGCCTGGGGAGCAGCTCCAGTCCCTACGTGGGCTGGTTCAAGTGTGGCTGCCACCAGCCTGAGCTCCCTGGGGAAGGAACCACGAGCGCTCCAGCACTTTGCGTGTGGTGAGCAAATGAATAAATGGGTCGACCATCAGGACCCACGTTTCACGGAAGGAAAGAGCATACTTCACACCCAGACTGGATTTCAATTCTTCTCCTTGAACCCCTTTAAAACGTGGAGACCAGTAAGTCATAACAACCCCCGCCTTTCCTGTCGGGCACATGGGAATCCAGCTGAAAAGCTGTGATTTGGGGGTTTGATCCACGAACGGAGATATGCTTTGTCTCAGCAGAGGTGAGCTATGTTCCAGAAGCACATTAAGAATCCAAGTGGGCACAATTCATTCATTCAACCATTCATTCATTCATGCAATCACTCGACAAGGAAATAAGTAGAACCTCGGTCAGGTGACCACCCAAGGTACCGTAATAAACTGGTCCACACACGGGGGTGGTCAGCAGAAGCAACTAGGCCTGCTGCACTGATGCACACATGGGTGCGTGTCTGGTCCCTGAAGATTAGGTCAGCTTAAGGAGAGGGGTCTGTGCAGGGAGGTGGGCAGCTGTGGAGGCTCTATGGCAGTTACCAAGTGCCTGCAGTGGGCACTGGGACATGCTGGTGAAGAGGACAGACTCACAGAGTGTGCTCAGCCAAAGACAAACAGCAGACAAATACCTAAGAACCAAAGTAGGAGAAGATGATCAGGCGAGGAAGGAACACAGAGCCGAGAGGGACAGGAAGGCGGGGTGGTGAGGCCTGGGGAAGGGTGACACTGAGCAAAGATGGGAACGAGGCAGGAATGTGCTCCGTGGAGACGTGGGGAGAGAACGTTCTGGGCACACTCAGACCCTCATGCAGCATCTGATGGATAGTTCCAGGGAGGAGGGATGGGGTTATGCCCAATGGACTTCTGGCTCTTGGGTCTCCATCTGTGCCTTACTTAAAACCAGACCAGTCCTGCGCGTGCCAGGAGGTGAGTGCCTTCCATGCACAAAGCTGGAGACCACAGCTCAGCCGTTCTGGAAGTGCTGGGTTCTGTAATACATGGGTCTCCTGTGGTCACCTTAACTAGGAGGCCTAAGCAGCCCGAAATGCCTTCTCTCCTAGTTTTAAAGACTAGGAATCCAAAGGTGCTAGCAGGGCCATACTCTCTCCAAAGCCTCTAGGAGAGGGTCCTTCCTTGCCTCCCCAACATCTGGGAGCCCCCAGCCTGCTATAACTTGCCAGTACCTCCCCCAGGTCTCTGCCCCGGTCATCACAGGCCACCTTCTCCCTGTGTCTCTGTCTCTTTCAATGACCCGCCTCAGTGGATTAGTGTTTACCCTAACAAGCTCATCTTAATCTGATCACATTTGCAAAGACCCTATTTCCAAATAAGGTCACATTCACAAGTACTGGAGGTTAGCATTCCAACATATTTGGGGAGGACACAATTCAACAAGGAAACAGAATGAAAAGATAATTATTCTGTGGCTCTACATGGAGACTATGCTGTCCCGGGCAGGGAAGCTCACACCTCTGTCTCATTGGAAGCAAAGAGTCTACACAAGCAGCTGAACGGGGTACCTTCAAAATCTCTTTCCTCCCGCTTTGGGCTGTGTAGACACCGGTGTTCTGGTCAGGGCCAGGGCTGGGTGTCCGTTACTGGCTGCTGTGATTTCAGTGACAAGACAATTACCAGTTTTATTCACTTAAAAACAGGGAGAATATGCTTTCATCAGAGCAAGGGACAGCCCCGATCTCCTGGGTAATCCAGTGTGTCTCATTGCTTCTGCTTTTTCTCATTTCTGGTCTCCAATTTTCTAATGCTTTCGGTCGGTTATTCCCTAATGGTTGAATCCTTCTGGCTTCTTCCTTATTGAAAGTCCTTAGATGTTGAATTTAGTCTCATTGTGGCATTCATGAGGCACATACTCAGAGTTTTGCTTGGTTTTGCTTTTTCAAAGGACTAAAAAAATTAACTCCTAGAAAAACAACCATGTTGCCCTTGTCTCTCATTATGCATTCCTTCTACGGCGGCACCCAGCCGCTGCTGGGTTTTGTGTTTTTGAAACAATAACCAAAGCACAGTAATTTCTCACTCCAGGTTACTGTCTTGGGCAGATGCCTCAGCACTTTCTCATCATTTAGCAGAAGAACAATGGACACGGGACTCTTTTCTTTGCTACCAAAGCTTTCTGTCTCGATATTTAATTAACCATTCTGCTGTTAGTCAGTAAATCAAGCAGCAAATTCCCCTGTCCTTAAAGTTGAGAAAAAGGACCTGTGCATAAAACCTTATGTTGCTAATCTCATCGAGCTGTTCAACCCAAACTCACAAAGGCCAGGAGTCAAGAGATTGGAACCGGAAGTCTGGCCCCGCTGTTTAATACCCAGCGACCATGGGGGAGCCTTGTAACCCCTCCAGGTCCTTGTTTTCTCTTCTGCAGAATAGGGATCAGCTTCCTGCTCTGCTTATGCACAGAGGGTTTGGGAGAAGGCAGTGAGAAAATTAACGTAAAGGCTCGGCGCCTGTGGCTCAACGGGCTAAGGTGCCAGCCACGTACACTGAAGCTGGCAGGTTCGAATCCAGACCGGGCCTGCCAAACAACAATGGTGGCTGCAACCAAAAAATGGCCGGGCGTTGTGGCGGGTGCCTGTAGTCCCAGCTACTTGGGAGGCAGAGGCAGGAGATTCGCTTGAGCCCAGGAACTGGAGGTTGCTGTGAGCTGTGATGCCACGGCACTCTATCCAGGGTGACAGCTTGAGGCTCTGTCTCAAAAAAAAAAAAAAAAAGAAAAAGAAAATTAACATAAAGCTACTTAGAGAAAGATGAGGGGCTCGTTAGCTGTGGGTCAAGGGCACAGGTGCCAAACCAGGCCAAATTTTATTTGGTGATGAGCCCTGAGGATCATGAAATGCATTTCTTGGTGTCTGCAGAATGACTTTCCAAAGTTTTTCTCATAACTAAGGACCAGAAAATTCTACAGAGCCAAGCCGCTGCTTGGGCAAGTGACAAGGTGGTCCTGGTGTACTTTCTATATTGTAAAAACTTATCAAGGTTGCCTGTGATAAGGTGGTCTTGGTGCAGTTCCTATATTTTAAAAAGAAAATCCCTTCTTCCCAGGAGGGTCAAGTATTCTCCCAAGTGACACGACTCTCTCGATGGAATAAATGTGGCAGGAACCCAGTGGGAGGTGCCCCGACAATAGGGGAACAGGCATCGCACTGGTGTGAAGTGGCCCAGGTGACGCAGGTGTCCTTCTCCGAGGACGGTGCTCAGAGCGCTAGTCTGGGCTGTGTCTGGGAAGCAGACCCCGTGTGCACTACAGCAGAGAACTGCTGCAGGCTTGGAAACCAGCTCTCAGCCGCTGTCCCTATCTCACCTGCTGCCCCTGTGCAGAAGGCTGGGGCCTGGGGCCACAGCGGTTCCCCCACTGAAAAGAGGACAGAAGGACTGGCTCCAGAGCCCTGGCAGGAGGCTGCAGTGTCAACTGGAGACTGGCAGGAAAGCAAGTTCATCCCCACGTCACAGCGACGCGGAGCTGGAAGGAACGGCGAAATCACTGAGCTCAGGGACGCATCAACTATCGGCTTTCACGGTGCAGCTCTGTGTTTCTGGTTCTCTGTCCCTCTCAGGTGGAAACTCACACAGAACCATCAGCTTGAAAGGAGATACAAAGCCTGGCCCCCCGGGAGGACACCAGGGTGGAAGACTGTCATCCCTCCCCTAAGAGCCTCATGGAATCGAGTCTAACGCCTCATCTTGTGGATGTGGGAAAGAGGCTCAGAGAGGAATCTGTCTTTCTCAAGCTCACGGGGCAAGTTAGTGGCTCAGCTGGGACCTGCCAAGTCCATGGACTCCCAGTCATGGGAGGTGCTGGGATGCACCAGGCAGACGAGGAGCTACTTCACTGGGACACACGAGGGCCTGACTGCCATCGCCACCACTTTCCTCCATTCTAAGCTTAATAAACATGCTAAGGCTCATGCAGTGTGCCCAACAGTCCTGCCTGGTGCCCAGCAGCAGACACAGCTCAAACTGGCTTAAGCAAAAAAGGGGAGTTTGATGGCTTGCAGGCCTGTGCAGTCCCCAGGTCAGGACTCAGTTTTTCTCTTCTCTCTCTTCCATCCCCTCTTCTCCCTTTCCCCTCTCCTAACTCTAGTTCCCCTTCCCTCCTCCCCTCTCTTTTTCTCTCTCCATCTCTCTGCCCCACTCCCCTATGATTTATTTTGTTCCCAAGCAGACTCTACCTCATGGTGGCAAAACAGCTGCCAACAAGTCCAGGCTGCCATCTTTAAACCTCTACAAAGAGGTTACTTCCTGCCACTGAGTGCTTCCTGCAGAGACCTTGAGCCTGCCCTGAACGGCACAGCTGGGGCCACTTGCCCATCCCAGAGCATTGCAGCCAGGGGGACTAGGCACAGGCCATTTCACACCGGTTTGCTGAGTCATTTATGCCAGTCCCTTGCTGCCCCCAGCACCAGGGGGAGGTCGACTCCAGCCAGAGTTTGTGGACATCACGTAGAGGAAATCTGGCCCCAAGGACAGTGATTTTATCATTACAGCGAGAGGCAAAGGGAAAGCGGGGCAGGCAAACAAAGTCCTGTATATTACAATTGATCTTCAGTTCTAAATTCTTAGGAAAATGTCAGGATATTAGAGAGATAGGTTATTGAAAGAAAGCAAAAATATGATATTTAATTTTAAATGTAATCCTTCAAAGAATTAAATAAGAATCAAAAAGCCAAATTCCAGAGATGTTCAGAATCAGGCTATTTAAACTGTTCCAACACAGCCGGACAGTTAGTTGAGTAAATCATGGTACATCTTGCTAATGCGACATTATGCGGCTTTCAAAGTGATAATTAGGAGGACTGTACCCAGGCTGAAAATGCCTCTGAGAGAAAGTAAAGTGAAAACATAAAGCAAATGCTGTCCGTGCTGTGTTTATACGCTTACCAAAAAATTCCACGCTCAGGGCGAAGATTGGAAGGGACTAGAAAAGTGAGGAAATTTCCATTTGTTGTCATGGAACACACTCGAGCTGATGGGTGAGTGAGTGTGTGTGATAAGTAACTAACATTTTAAAAGTATCAAAGGAATAAACCCAACACAGCCCCCACCCTCAGAGCTAAGGAATCTACCCAGAGTCTCAGGGGGAACCCAGCCCTGCTGGCACCATGGTTTTGAACTTCTAGCATCCAGAGCTGTGAGAGAGAAAATGCTTTCTCTCCCCCAACCCTCTGTTAGGCTTTGGCCACCTGCCTGGTTTCTGTGCTCCTCACGTTCTCATACACCAGGTAAACAGCACTGCCTCTGTTCCAGGAGGGCTCTGGAGGTGAAGTGAGCCACAAGGCACCCAGCACAGTGCCCAGCCCACCTCTAGCTCTCACGGTGGCACCCCCCGTGTTCTGTACATGTCCCAGAGGCCATGGAGCATGGTGCGAGGGACACAGGACCCTGGAGGCAGGCTGGGCTCCAATCCCCACCCCCCCCCCACTCCCTGCTATACATGTGGGGAGGACACTCAGCCGCTCTGAGTTTCCTTGCCTGCAAAGTAGGAATCATGCCAGTGTCCTCCAAGGGGGTGAGTTAACATATATACACACATTCATGGCATCACCCACTCACAGGAAAAGCCACATATCTCAGAAATTTTTGTGTGTCAACATTGTCAATGGTATGGATCAGATGTTAGCTCATTGGGTCCCATTTTCTCATTCTAGACCTTCTCTGAGGCCCAGAGAAGTTAGGTGGCTTTCCACAAGTGTCACAGCTATTGGTGGCACAATCCAGACTTGGATCTGGATCTTGGATGCTCGGACTATGAGCCTGTTCCGAGTAGCTGAACTCAGAGCCATTCCGGCTCCATTCTTGGGGAGGTGCAGAAACGTTGTGTCCACAGAAGACAACCCACTGGTCGTCAGGACCCTGGACAGGTCCCCATCCCACTAACCATCCATTCATTTAGCCGACATAGATTTCCCTTTCCCTCTTTGCAATGGTGCATGGTAATTGCTTTATTGCATGGAGGAAATTCAGTGAGATTCAATCAAAATAAAAATTAACTCTCCCACTGTCTTTCAGCTCTTCTAGGCTGGATCTCCTGTGCAGAGATAGCCCAGGTGGAACTGCGGTTTCCAGGCACTTTCAGGTACTGGAACGGTCAGGGCTCTCCATTAGCATATATGATGCTTTTATGCAGATTCCTAAGAGATGACTTGTGGATGAATGAATTAAGCAAAGGATGTCTCTCCCTCTGGGCTGATGCAGCCCCCTTGTGGGGATGCAAGGCTTGGCACATGAGCTTAGAATAGATTTTAGCCTCTACAAATACAGACACATTTGTGCAGGGCACAACCTGTACAACTGTACTTGGTGGCCTTAAGACCGGTCTCACTCCAGGTAGTTAAAAGTTCAATCCGATCTTAATCAAAACTTCAATTTTCTCATCCAGTTTTGACACTTCTCTCCTCCAACTTCAGGCAAGACAATGCATTCAGATGACCAGAAGGGAAGGGAAGCACAGTCCAGAATTTCTAAGTAGTTACTACTGTGGCAAGGTGAAAGGTTATTGAAGACAGCCTTGAAGGATAAAATCCCATCTGATTGAGGTTGCTGCCGTGTGGCCGTGAAGCTCCCTGTTGACTGACACTGAAGACTATTTCTTTCACTTGTAAGGTGATTTTGGTTTTGGATTTTTTTTTAGGTTTCCTGCCCACAATTAGGGGCCTCACTCGGAAGATGTCACCTCTGTGGTAGGCACTACCACCGGCCACCAACACATGGTTCTCCTCTCCTGCTCTTCCCTGGCTCCCTTGAACTTCAACATGGCCATGTGATCCTCCACCACTGCAGTGGAGCCTTTAATTAACTCTGTTCATCCTCCAGGACTCAGCTGCTCTCGTTCCCTCCCCTGCCACATGGAACCATGAGGATATGGAATCAAGGAGAAAGCAGCCATGGAAAACAGTCACTTTGGAGGCTTGCAAGGGGTCTGAGAGAGAGGACCTTTAGTGGAGACACGGGGTGAAGTCCAGGGTGGTCTGTCACAGTAGCAAGACCAGGAGTGGCCTGACCAGCACAGCCCCAGTCAGGCTCAGCCCACTCTTCCCGAGCTCCTCACAGCCGCTATCTACTGTGGTCAGCTCACCCAGGTTCAGCCCAGACGGGCTCGGCCCACTCCTCCCAAGCTCCTCCCAAGCACTGTCTGCTGTGAGCGGGCATCGCACTGTTGTGAAGTGGCCCAGGTGACACAGGCATCCATCGGTCAGCTCGCCCAGGCCAGCAGCCCTCATGAAGCAGCTTCTCAGGACACTAAAACCTGGACAATCACTAAGCTCATGGGATAACCTGGTGACTTTATCCCTCATTCCCAGATTCTGGAAATGACAGTCACTGCAACTGTTGACCAATCCCTTCTCTTAGCTGTCATAGGCAATCCAGCCAGCACTCACCTGTATGCTTTGCCGGGTGAAAGCGGGGTTCCAGCCACTGGGCTCCACAAAGTCCAGGATGGGGGTCAGATCTGCCCAAACACTGTGTCACCCCCAGCTGCTGTGCAGCTTGGCCACCCTGGGAGGCTGGCTGCAGCTCTGGGACATGGCATGAGCAATCTCAAGCCCATGCTCACGAAGCCGTCCTCTTGAAGCCTCACTTGGATCCGGCAAATAACCCACTCTGTGTCCTCACCCACGGGGCGGATGGGGCCTCCTCTGCAATTAATCTCTTTTTGGTTTCTCATCTTCTCTCATGTTTGCCAGGGACTGGGTGACAGGGTCATAGACCCAGCTTCACGGTCTCCTAGTTCTACACGAGCAATCCAGCTTCACGTCTCCTTTGAAGCTGGAGACACGTTTTATACCTCTTGATCTCAGTTCTGGGGCCTCTACTGAGAATCTGAGACAAGGACAGTCCCGCCAACCTCCCTGTCCTCCTACACATCATGTTGCCCCTACTCTCTGTTCTGGAATTTAAACTGCTACTAGCATGTTTTAGAGGAGGAACCAAGGCTTTCACCAATTTAATTCGCCCTGAATGAGGAGGTGGTGTCACTTCCTCCTAACTGATAATCACTGCTATGTTTATAAAGGAACATGACAACATCTCCAAAAGCCCTGAGCTGCCACTTGTCGAAAAGGTGCCAGACGGAGGCTGCCACTTTCATCCAAGCCAGCGTCCGCGTCTTTGCGCCCCTCTGCATGCTGAAGTCCATTCTGCTCTGCTTCTGACTCATGTTCCAATTGTCTCCTGTGTACGCCTGTGAGTCTTGGTACATCTCCTGTGCTTTCCTCTTCTTTGACCAATTTTCCTTCGTGGAATTTCGATGTTCTACTCAGATGTGTTGTGGTGTGGTGTGTGTTGTGCACCTGTTTTTTTTTTTTTTTTGAAAGTGTATGTGTGAATGGGGGGGGGGGTAATGTTTCTGAGAACATCTAAATACTCTAACCTGGGCCATGAGGTAGCTGGACTAGATTACTGATAGTGATGACAATAATGATGTTGATATTGATGCTGGTGATGAGAATGGGGAAGATCATGGTGAGGATGGTGATGGTATGATGACAATGTTAATGATGATGGTGATGGTAGTGGTAGTGAAGATGGCCATGGTGATGGTGATGATGGTGATCATGACAATGTTAATGAACATGGTGATGGCTCAACACCTGTAGCTCAGCGGCTAGGGCACCAGCCACATGCACCAAGGCTAGCAGGTTTGAACCCAGCCTGGGTCTGCTACACAACAATGACAACTACAACAACAAAAATAAAATAAAATAGCCAGGCATTGTGGCAGGCAATGTAGTCCCAGCTACTTAGGAGGCTGAGGCATAAGAATCACTTAAGCCTAAGAGTTTGAGGTTGCTGTGAGCTGTAACGCCACTGCACTCTACTGAAGGTGACATAATGAAACACTGTCTCAAAAAAAAAAAATGATGACGATGATGGTAGTAGTGATGGAAGTGGTGGTGGTGGTTATGATGGCAGTGATGATGGTGACTGCGGTAGTGACAGTAGCTAATACCTGTTTAGTACAGGGTGCTGAGCCTTTCCATGTATAACTCTATATATGCTCCCCAGGAGATAAATACCACAACAAGTCCTATTTAATAGGTAAGCAGCAGAGCGGTCAGGAAATCCCTCAAGTCATTCAGAATACTGAGGTTACTTCTAACTCTGAAATGTTTTGGTTTTATGGATGAAAATAAGAAAAACCCTGAGTGCCCTCCTAAGAATTCTTGAGACTTAGACAAGAACACTTGCCCTTGGCATCAGCAGGACATTCTGGGAGAGATCGCAGGAGAAAAGAGAAGAGCAGTACAGCCAGGGTAGAGGTGGAGGGTAGTGAGGGAGAAAGGAAAGGACACCAGAAAACAGGTGCAAAGGGAGAGAGATGAAGACCAGCTGCTGGGGGAGGCAGACGGGGCTGGCAGCCTCCAGGGAGGATTTGGCCTTAGTCAAACGTTCCATGCAAAGCCCTCTTGCTCGGGTGGCATCCACGGGAAGTGTGCACCGCTAACAAGGACCGACAGAGGGTCCTCTGAGGAGTCACGTGAGCAAGTAATTTTATTTTGTGCCATCAGACACTATACTTCACTGGGTTAGGAGCACCCCGGCAAGGCCCGCAACTTCACACTCTGGCTGGAACATTTGCATATCCGAAACTAGGAGGCAAAAAATGGTGACATTCCCACCGCTCCAAGCAGGCTTCCATGCCCCCAGTCAGTGGAGCTGGTGCCTGGCAACCCTCGGTGGATTTAAGCTCTTGCCGATAGAGCTCTGGTCCTTCTGCTCAGAAATAACACCTACTACAACCAGGAGACAAACTGCGATCCAATAAGCCAACAGCCCCGAAGTCAGCAAGATCATAATTTGGAAATTGTTCTCCCCGCCCCAGTCTATTTCACAGACTTCAGATTGATCTGTCTAATCTCTTATCTGTAGCTATGAAATTGTATTTCCCTCTTAATAGGCCTACAAATGTTATAGATGAACAGTTCAATAGCAGCAGAGTGAGAAGCAGCAGGCATGCTAAAGAGAGACGTTAGCCCCTCACGCCCGCAGCCAGAGCTGCCAGAACCTCTCCGCGCCCGGAATCCTAATCAGTCCCGGCCTCCACCTGGGGAAGGACGTGCCCAGGAGCCAGGTGCAGTGGGGGACACACAGCACACGATGCATTCTGGGGTGTGGTGGTCAGCAGGGCAGGAGGGGAGCGAGGGGAATGCCCCCCAAACTCCCTCCTCTATGGGAGCCCTCAGTGGTGGGATCCCCTTTCCCTCGCTGCTCTTACAAAATCAAGCTTGTCTCTCTCTGCCTTAAGTCTTTGGTGGCTCCCCAGCGACTTAGGATTTGCCCTAGTCCCTGCACTTTGCAGAGTGCTCAAGGCCTCTTGTTACTTTCCTTCCATTTCCGATTCCTAACTCACCCCCCTGTGCACCTCACTCAACCTTGCTGACCACAGTTTCCAGTCTCAGTCCTGGGCTTCTCCTGCCCGGCCCCTAGCCTGTCCCCCTCTCCTTCTTCATCTGGATGGCCCTGCTAGACTTCCCAGCTAGAGGAGGAGACAGCCCCCCACCCCCACGTCACCAGCTCCATGCCACCTACAGTGGGTTGAATTATGTTTCTCCCCAAATACACGTCCAAGTCCTGATGCCCAGAGCCTGTGAATATAATCTTACTTGGTAATAGGATCTTCACAGATATAATTTTAGGTTAAAGGTCTCGAAATGAGGTCATCCTGGATAGAAGTGGGCCCTAAATACGACAATGTGCCCTTATAAGAGAAAGGGAGGGAGACTTCACACTTACACACACAGAGAGACACATACACAGAGGCGCAGGCAGTGTGCAGACAGAGCCCAGCAACATCCAAACCCACCAGCAGCCGGAAGGACCTTCAGAGGGGACGAGGCCCCGCAACCCCCTGAATTTCAGACCTCAGGCCTCCAGAACTGGGAATTGGGATGGGATGTTTCTGTTGTTCTAAGCCACCCAGCTTGCGGTCCATTGTGCTCAGGACACTTGCACACCCTGCCAGCTGGGTTAGCACCTGACATGGGGACTGTCATCCCAGACCCAAGTCTGACCTCCGCAGTCGCCTCCCACACCATGTGGACGTCATCTACCCACATCCCCCTCACTGAGCTTGACCTCCCAGTCCCAGGCCCTGCTATCATCTCCATCTGACCTTCCCAGACTGGGGCCCGGGACAAATCAGGGACACATCGTGCACCTGCTGTGTGGATGACACCAAATGGAGCAGACTGGAATTGCCAGGGCTGCCTGAGGGGGCTTTGGTCCTTAGGTGCCAAATAGGGAGTTCTCTCCCCCAGCCCCTCCGCCAGTGAGGCCAGCAGGGTGGTCCTCCCCTTCAAGAACCCCCCAGCGTGCAGCCCCCACACCACCCCACCATGGGCATCAACTCCACGCACACTTATTGCTAGAGCACATATCAATATCCCTGGCAACATCCACCTTCCAGTTGCTCCCTTGAGACGGGTCCCACCTCTCCACAGGCCCCTGGGCACACTCCCGGGCTCCATTCTGGAAACTCTCAGATTGTATGTCACCAGCAACAGGTGGAAAGAATAGTCATAAAAATAGGGAAAATAGGGACAGTAATGCTTATCAAGCACCTGTCATGTGCAAGGAGTTGGATGAGATGTGGGCGGTGGGGCAGGGAAATCTGGGCTGCAGGGTCCATGCCATCAGGCCAATCAGTCCCCAGCAAGAATCCCTGCCAGGAGAGCCCCACAGTTGTTTACCAACTGCACCGCTGTCTCCACCTCCTTATAGAGGTGCCCAGCTGGCACCAGAGTCCCTGCAGCCCCAGAGTGCCGACTGTCAAAGCGTCATCTCATTTGCTGGCTGGTCACTTCTCATTGTGTCCTGCTATGGTCTGATCCCCACTGAAAGTCTCATGTTGGAGGTCGTGGCCAGCCAGCAAACACCCTCCGCCTGGGCAAAGCACTCTGGGCGCACCTCCCCGACTCCCTGGACTGCCACCCCCTCTTCAGGGAATATAAACCTGTCTGTTTCAACCGGCGCTCAGGGCCCTGCAGGCTGAGGGCCTCACCTGTGCTGTGGGTCAAACAAAATGAAGCAGACAGGAACTCCCAGTGCTGCTGAGAGGCCCCCTAGTCCTTATGGCCCCTGTAGGACCTGCAGAGACACCGGCCACCCGCTCAGAAGCCTGCACTGTGCCAGCAGTGAGGGACCAGAGATAAGACCCCTCAGTCTGCAGTGTTCAGGGCCGGCCTCCTAGAGGAAGCTCAAGGAAGGTTCTGGAGAGAGGTATAAAGTCGAGTTTGCTCTTGAAAAGCGGATAAGATCTGGGCAGGTAGGCAGGGGAGGGAGCGTCTCAACATCAATACCGGAAAGGGTGAAAAGTCAGGGAGGCGGAGAAGGTGTGGGCAGGTGCAGGGATGTGCACGGCCAGAGGAGAAGCCACGGGCTCTGGGGCTGGAGATCCCAGCCCACTGCTGCCCCACTTGCCAAATTCCTTAACTCCACTTCTAATCTGTGCAAACTAGGAGGACCCAGGGTTGAAGGACCGACCCTGGTGGCTCAGCCCGTAATGTCAGTTCCAGTCCTCTAAAGGGGAGGCGTGAGGAAGGGGCTTCAAGGCCAGATTTGAGATTCGGCACTTTTTTCCAGAGGGCAGGATTGGTTTATGCCACTGCAGAGTTAGCACAGCTAAGTCAACGCTAGCCTTCAAAATAGAGAAAGCTGCAGGAGGGGAGACCTTAAGCTGGTCCAGGAGAGATGAGAGGGAGAAAACTAAAGAGGTAATGCAATTCCAGTTCAGGAGGACCCAGGTGTTATTGGAGAATTAGTTTGATTCTGTTTACTGCTGGCTCAAAATATTTTAAAAGCAGTATTGGCCCTTTCTTTTTTACAGGGCTTGGGTTCTGAGCACAGGAAAAGTTCCAAATAGCTCTAATTTACAGCCAGGCCACTAGCTTTGAGATTGCTGAGTTCTCTTTGCCCTCCACGTCTGCCCAAAATGCCTCAGAGGAGTTTGTTCCTACACAACTTCCGATGCTCTGGACCTCAGAAGCTGAAATTGTCCAGATGGTTATGGTTCAACTCTCGGGTCTCCTGCTTTGCTCTAACGTCCTCTGCCCCTTCAGAGGGAAGCGTTCTTGAACGTGGAGAAGGTCCTCACACCTTGGGGGTGTATCTCCTTGAATCACTCTATGAAGACCTGCAGGGGACCATTAGGGATGAGCTCAAACTGTCCTGGTGACCTGGTGACGAGGATTTATAATTCTAGCCTGCCACGCCCACCCACACGCAGCCATTGAAGGGGTGTCCAAGTTCCATCTGGCTTTCCTTTAGTCCCCTCTGGGTCAGACACCTCCTTTCTAGCTGTCCCATCAGTGAAGAGGGCTACCAGTGCCTCTCTTCTCCTGGGAAATTCCTGCCACTTTCTGGTGTTTTTTTCATTGGCATGCTCAGCTACCCAGTGAGTTCAGAAAACTGATGATTTTGTAGCACCTGCAGCTTGTTTTCCTGTTTCATCACTTTGTATCTTCTAACCAGAAGCGATTTTAGGTCTATATACAACTTAATTTATGTAATGAGCTCTAGACCTTTAAAAATGCTTAAAAACTACAAATTTAGTCCAAATCGCCTGGCTCTAATAGGTGCAGGGAATTCAGTAGAGCCTGACTGTGACTCAGCCTGGCCTGTGTTTGTGCTGACAGTGTGTCTCTTGCACAGTTACCTCCAATGCCTCCAACACCCCACCCCACCCCTCCTCAAAACACAGAGCACTGGTCGGGCACAGTCTGGGACAGGTGTGTGCTGGCTGCTCACCACCATTGTCTGATCTTTTTTCTTCTAATAGCTATTTGAGGAAGGACTCACAGATGAGGAAATCAAGCTCAGAAGAGCTGCATAACCTTCCCAGACAGTGAGTGATAGATCAGGGTTTGCACCCTGGTCAGTGACCCTGTGGCTTGTACCCTGGCCCTGTATGATGTGGACAAACTCAGCCTCCATTGGCACATCACTGCCCCATGCCACAGGGGCCTGGGATTCCCCAAGTGAGCTACCTTCCCCCCTGGCTGAGCCTCCCCTCCCTTGTCAAGGAAAAATTATTCAAGATTCTTTGTAAAGTACAATAAGCAAGACTTTATTCAGAGCCATTGTGACAGGTTAGAGGGCACAGCAGGGGGAGAGACGGGGCACCAGCAAGTGGGGATTTACAGCCACGGAGCAGGGTGGAGAAGGATGGTGGGTGGAAAATGATTAAAAAGAAATATCAGGCAGGAGGGGTCCTGGCTGAACCCACCAAGATTCTTTCTGGGGACAGCCCACGTGGCCAGACACTGGCTGGGGAGGATGAAGGACGAGGAACCCAGTCGGATAGTGAGAATGGCGGATGCTGGCTAAACCAGCCAGGCAGACTTGTTGCTAAATCTGGATTTTACAAGGAAGTGATGGATCAGCCTAGAAGGTTCCGGGGCCTGGCTACAGTTTGCCAAGAAGAGAATCTTACCATCCCCTTTGGTGTGCTCACCTTGCTCCTCCTTGAAGAAAGAACAGGCCAAAGGCAGCTCCCAATGGAATGTCCACTCTGGGGGCCAGGCC
This sequence comes from Perodicticus potto, assembly GCA_963574655.1. Lineage (NCBI taxonomy): Eukaryota > Metazoa > Chordata > Mammalia > Primates > Lorisidae > Perodicticus > Perodicticus potto. The sequence goes on along the minus strand of CAUYRH010032134.1, from coordinate 28,660 downwards.
GGGGGCTCAGACTCTGCCCGTGGGCAGCTATAAGTGGACCTCAGTTTGAGCAAACAGGGCTGCCAGGAGCCTGTAACCAGCCCCACAAATGAATTTCAATGCTCCCTATGTGATTTTTATAATCCTCTCCCTTAACTAATGACTTGACTTTTTGAATTATTTCCCAGAAATGGTGGATTCTGCAAGACAAAGGGGCAGAGATTGGGGAGGCCCCTGGGCCGACTTCCTGGTGCCAAGATTCCCCATCCCCATGACGTGCCCCCGATGCGTGTGACCCCTGTTAGTTACACCACAACCTGCCCCCATTCACGTGGCCCCTTAGTTACACCATCACCTGCCCTGATGCACGGGGCCCCTCCTTTAAAAAGCCACACAATCCATTCCTGAGAAACATCATGGAAATATAAAAAGCCTGTGATCTTCTCTATCACAGAGGTGGATCTGAGGCAACTTCTCCTGTTCTCCCACAAAGACATCTGTCATAACAAAACTTCCCTCCTTCCTTAGAAACCCTCCTTGTCACAATCAGTAGATCTTCGTACAGTGAGCAGCTGGACCCTCCTTGTCACAATCACTGGATCTTCATACAGTGAGCAGCTGGACCCTTGTGGTTTTAACATAAACCCTTTCCAGGGAGCCTCGGGATTGCCGTGCAGAGGGAGGAGCTGGAGCAGGAGGACGGAGACCAGTCACTCGAGGGGCCGGACTGGCAGCTCCTTTGTGAGCCCTTTGGGTTCTCAGGCGTGCAGAGGCAGGACAGCAGAGGGTGGGGACCCAGACTGCCTCTGGTTGCCTCCTTTTTATCATCAAGGGGAAAAGGAGGAAAAATAGAGCCAGGATGCTCAGTGCCTTAGACTGAGACACAGAAGGAGGTAATGACTGTACAAATCAGATGCGCAGGGACCGACAGAGCCTGGTCAGCTGTCTCAGGAGCTCAGATCTTATCTGAGGAGAAGCAGCCCACTCGAGAGGTCCTGGGTTTGAGTCCAGCATCTGCCACCGACTTGCTGGGTATTACTGAGCACGTCCTTTCCCCCCCTACCCACCCATTCCCGCACTCCGTTGGCCTCGGCGTCATTTTCCCTTTGAGAACCTTTGAGAACTCAACCACAGACTGGACTTTGTGAACTAGAGAAGCTCAAATTAAGAAGTGTCCTTGCCAACACCGAAAGAGAAGGCAGCCTCCGGGACTGCATGGTGCAGGGATGAAGTCTGCTTCCAGGAGAACATGCCAAGGACAGGATTCCAAACAAGAGGGACACCCCTGGGGCAGCCACAGTGACCTTAGCACAGAGAAATTGCTGTGAACGTCTGCTCCACTGAAGGCCACACCAAAACACATGCCAGGCTTTAGGCTGCACCCAGGGGTAAGGGGAACACCGTCCTCCATCACTTGGACCCCTCTGCTTTTGATCAAGGCTGCACAGACCCCAGAGGGAGCTCAGGAGACCGTCTTATCATTTCCATAATCAAATGTTTATGTACCATTTCCTCCTGCCCTTTCTGTTCCCCTTTCCCCTCTTATTTCTATTTGAGCAAAACACATCCAAATATCCCCTCTTGCCCTGCTGGGGACAAAAAGTGTCTGTAATGTTGGTGTAACATTTTCGAGAATGAATTTCGAGAATGTCTATTTGCCGATCAGAATATTGATTTCCTCTTAAAATGAAATGTCACATCCATGAAATTCAAGATGTAGGAGAGAAAAAAAAAAAAAACAGCATGGACACAGCCATCCCCGGGCATCTTTGCAACACCACCTCCCCGGTGTATAGGACAGAGGCCAAAGGGAAACAGACCCAGATATTCTGCTCCATTCCGCTTCTGGGTCTTATTCCTCCCCTAGCTGCCCAGGGCCATCTGGACTCTCTGAAAGAAAATAAAACAACAGTACAGGCTGAGTGTCATGCATCCAAAATGTCTGGGACCAGAAGTGTTTCAGATAAGGGAAATTTTAGGATTGTGTAATATTTGTGTTCTACTTACTGCTTAAACATCTCTCATCCAAAAATCTCAGTCCAAAATATCCCAATGAGGATTGCTATTGCACATCAGGTCAGCACTCAAAAAGTTTCAAATTTTAGAGCATTTCAGGTTTGGGGGTTTTTAAATGAGGGATGCTCAGCTTGTATATGTTTATGACATGTTCAGTACACTGGGCCTTGATGTCCACACGCTGTTATGACTAGGTAAACAGCATTTGCTGCAAGGGAAAGTGGGGGGCCAGTGACACACAAAAGGTGACAGCTTTGTGTCATCTCAGTGATAAAAGCCGAGAATGCAGACAGAAGAATCTCCGGGTCTAAACGGACAGGCATCACATAGTCCGCAGTAAGATGGAGAAGACTGCTTCACAGAGAGGCCCAGCTCCGCTGAGCGCAGGAGAGGAAACAGGCCAGAAACAGGAAGGGGCAGCAAGTGTCTCCCCACCTGGGTTTCTCTGTAAGTGTGGACAAGGCCATGTGTTTAGGCACGGAGGATGCGCACAGATGTGGCCTTGTGTATACAGGTGTGTACACAGCGATGGCTGCCAGGGAAAGATGCAAGGGCTGCTCTCCTTTGAGAATACTCATCCCATTTATCGTTCATCCGTGCCTGTGTGCCAGATGATACGCCAGACCCAGCCCTGCAACCAGGAGCAAAACCGACGAATGCCCAGGATCTGTCAGGCCCAAGATGAGTAACCAGCACACCATCCCACCTCCTGCAGCTCATGTCCTGGGGCCAAGTTCATCCCCAGGTGGGGCATTTAGAAATTCTTCCGTGTTGCATGTAGACATGGGGTGAAGCCAGAATGGACCAGTTCCAGGCTCCTGTCACTTCCTTCCCTTTTCCTGTCTTCTGCACCTGGAACAGACCGGCAGCCTCTAGCTACTCCACAACCCTGGCAGAGACACACTCTACTGTCGGCATTAGGCTGTTCAAAAGCCAGGATGAGGTGTGAGAAGCACAGGCTCCTTCATGAACCAGCAGCCTCTCCCCACATACCCACCCTGGCATTTGTGAAGACTAATTCCTGTTAAGCAATTTCAGGTTTTAAAGACACCCCCCCACACACACACCAAGGTTGTATTTACAATACCGAAGGCAATGATGACACAAGCCCAATAGTAGTTACTTGTTCTCTGATCATCAGTTCAAGGACATCTGCTCGACAACCTCTTGAAATGCCTTCTACCAGTTGCTGCTTATTGACTGGTTAAACCAAGGAACCCGGTGAAAGGGCAAACCAATCTTGGTGGAAAATAGGATTTGTGACCATTTATAGAATCCTACAGGTCTTTGGTGAGTTGGTGAAATAAAGATGCTGTATTTCAAAATCAGCAACCCCCTGCCCTTCCTCCCTTTGCAATGTTAATGGAATTTTTCTTGCAAAAATAAAAAAATAAAAACAGTTGGAAGTGATAAAACACTAATTTTCTTCTTCTTTTTTTTTTTAGAGACAAGAGTCTCACTCTGTCATCATAGGTAGAGTGCCATCTTGGGCTCAAGAGACCCTTTTGCCTCAGCCTCCCAAGTAGCTCAGACTACAGGCACCTACCACAACACCCGGTTAGTTTTTCTCTATTTATAGTAGAAACAAGGTCTCACTCTTGCCCAGGGTGGTCTCAAACTCCTGAGCTCCAATGATCCACCTGCCTTGGCCTCCTAGAGTGCTGGGATTACAGGTGTGAACCACCGTGCCCAGGCCAACAAAACACTAATTGTTTTTTTTGTAGGCTTTTTTGCTTTTTTTATTTTTTTTTTGGTTTTTGTTTTTTTTCAGTTTTAGCCAGAGCCAGGCTTGAACCCGCCACCCCTGGTATATGGGACCAGAACCCTATTCCTTGAGCCACAGGTGCCACCCCAAAACACTAATTCAAATGAGCTTAAGTGCAAAGAGGAGCTCTGCTGATGAACATAATTAGAAACTCAGCCACAGCCCTAGGGTGAAGGGTTGAAGTGGTTTTTCATCTGTTTCATGTGCCTTTGTCCTCCCACCAGCTCTAGCTATGGGGTGCCACAAAGGCCACTGAGGTCCCACATTCACACCGGCAGGTTACAGCCCCGAAGGCATGAGAATAGGCCCAAGATGCTCCTCTGTGGGAAGACCTTAGGGAAAAGGAAGGGAAATAAGGGAGGGTCTTCAGCTTGCCAGAAGCCTTTGCTTTCTGGGAACATCAGATTTAAAATCTCAAGACTGCTCATGAACTCCGGATCATCTGTGCCCTCAAGTTCTCCAGTTTCCACCCTTAGCTAAATCCAGTGACAATTCAAAGCCTTTGTATTGTGGGCAGGTGAACTAAGAATAAAATCCTAAGTCTCCCTATTGACTGAACAGACCCCTTCGTGGTCAAGGAGACCCTAGAAAAACCTTAAAACTGAGTTCTCAGCCTTGAAAACAAAGGAGGGTGGACACGCCTCATTACACCCCCTCCCTTTTAGCGAGGACCAGCATTAATGTCAACACAGAATCCTAAGACTGACAGAACAGACTCTTTTCAGCAATAAGATACTAAATTATACATAGGACCTAAGGCCACATAAGGCCAAGATTGAGTCGTTCATCAATTTGCTTAACAGATCACGTTGAGTCGGTATCTTGGGGCTTGCTTTGTGATTAGCAAATTTCCTTATTTTAAAATATTCCTTTCTACTGACTCCAAATTTTAGACAAAGCTTTATTTCTCTAATCAATTACAAATGAAAGAACCTGGGCAGCACCTGTGGCTCAAAGGAGTGAGGCACTGGCCCCATATGCTGGAGGTGGCGGGTTCAAACCCAGCCCCAGCCAAAAACTGCAAAAAAAGAGAGAAAGAATCTCCGAGCCCACAAAGAACCCATAGGCGCTGATTTAAGTTGATCTTTCTATCTAGGCCAAGCCAATGTATGCCTTTGATGCACTGAGTTATGGCTTTACCTGCAACTCCTATCTCCCTACTGCATGTATAAAACCACAGTGTAACACAGCTGCCTCAGATGCATTTTCTCCAGACTTCTGAGACTGTGTATTCCTGGGCAGTAGTCACTCATATTTGGCTCCATAAACCTCTTTAAATTATTTTACAGAATTTGGGGGCTTTTTTGTTGCCGCTAGCAGGCATCTTCAGCATAGCAATCACTTCCTCAGTGTGGAAACTCTTCCTTTCCCCACCCTTCACTATGCTTGGACTCCAGCTGCCCCTTTCCCCTCCGCGGCTGGTTCCTCCTCTGCTCCCCAAACTCTTTGTGTAAGAGTGGCCCTGGATCACTGCAGGGACCTGTTCTTCACCCCTTGGGAGGCTTGTCTAGGCCCCAGTTTTAAGCTCTGTATAAGTGCTGATGATGCTGACATTCACATCTCTGATGCAGGCTTGTCTCCTAATACTCTGACTTGCATATCCACCAGCCCACTCAGCGCCCACTCCTGCAGGCACCCCAAATTTAGCAACTGAGCATGCATAGGCAACACCCAACGTCCCAACCTCCTTGTCCGCCATGGCCTCTCCAGTGCAGGCGATCAGGTACTGCAGCTCTATCCTTCTAGTCTTTCTCTTTTTTTTTCTTGTTTTAGAGACAGAGTCTCACTTTATCACCCTTGGTAGAGTGCCATGGCATCACAGCTCACAGCAACTTCCAACTCCTGGGCTTAAGCGATTCTCTTGCCTCAGCCTCCTCAGTAGATGGGACCACAGGCACCCGCCACAATGCCAGGCTATTTTTTGCAGCAGTTTGGCCAGGGCCAGGTTCAAACCCACCACCCTTTATATATAGGGCCGGCGTCCTATCCAATGAGCCATAGGCACCACCCTATCCTTCTAGTCTCAAGGCCCAAATCCCTGGAGTTATCACTTTGTCTCACCCCCATCCAATCTGTAGGAAAACATATTGCCTCCATTTTCTGAATATCTCCAGAATGCCACAATCTCACCCTATTTCTGCTGCTTCCACCCTGGTCAGAGGCATCACCCACCTCTCCCAGATTATTGCCATAGCGACTAAACAGTCCTACACTTTTCCATGCAGGGAATCCTCAGTCAGAGGGTTCACGTTAGAGCTGGTTGAGGTCTTGACTCCCCTCTATTCAAAATCCTGTCATGGTTTTCCATCTGATCCAGAGAAAAAGACAGAGTCTGCACAGCCAGGGCCCTACGTGGCCCATTACCACACTGTGGCTTCCCTCTCCTGACAGTTTCTGCTGCTCCCACTGTCCACCTGCCACAGGAAACATTCTTCCCTCAGTTCCCCCAGTCCTGACTCCTCACTGCCTTCAGCTCTGACCTGCCCACTCGGTAGGATTCAGCACTTCCCCTTCACCCCACTCAGAGCCTCTCCCCTTTTCTAATATCCTGTCTCGATTGTTGGTTGTATTCATCATTTACTATTTGTCTCTCTATGCTAGTGAAGGGAGATCAGTCCCCCACTCCTCCTGGGCTGAGAATTGGGTCTATTTTTCTCAGTACTATATCCTAACATCTAAACCACTGCCTGGCACACAGCACACGCCCCATCAATATCCACTGAATAAATACCCATAAGCCAAGACTTACTCACCCACCTGTTCATAAGCACAAGCACGGCAGCATGGCAGGTTTCTATGCATGTGGATATAAACAATCAACCCCCCTATGGGCATCAGGCCCCAAGAAGGTGCAAGAGTGGACAAGGCACCCTTACTTGGGGTCCTTGGCTGGAACCAGAGCAGGTGGCAAGGAGTGAGAAGGAGCATCTGGAGAGGGGCTCTCTTCTCAGACCTATACACTCAGTCTTCTTAACTATACTTTTTCTCTTATGAAGCCAAAAACAAGACACGAGGGCTGACAGGGAATGGGGCATCTAAGCTTTATCTCCTGGAGTGTTCCCCACCCTCACTGCACCTGACTTGGTGTTCTCACCTGTGCACCTTCCAAACAAGGAATCAAGAATATAGCCAGGCATTGTGACGGGCACGTATAGTCCCAGCTACTTGGGAGGCTGAGGCAAGAGAATTGCTTGAGCCCAAGAGTTAGAGGTTGCTGTAAGCTGTGACACCACAGCACCTGCCAAGGATGACAAAGTGAGACTCTGTCTCAAAAAAAAAAGGAATCAGGAGTAAAGGCATCTGCCCAAACCAGACCAGTGTTTCAATGACCGAGACATGACTGGGAGTGCAAGTTTCCTGAAAGGAGCCTCACCATCCGTGTGTGAATGTCAATGTTCACATCTGAGGCCACTTGATAGGAGCACATGGTTTTCCATGAATGATGATGGGAGTGAAAGATGTAACTGTGGAGCTATGATAGAAAGTAGCACCGAGGACCAAGAAATTACAGAGGTGGGTATGCAGGAAGCCCCTACAGAAAGGGGTGTCCCAGGGGCAGCCAGGAGACCCCCCACAGAGTAGGCAGAAGGCCCCACAGAAAGCGGCGCAGGCTGGCCCTAGCTTAGTGCTCAGACACCACCTGAGAGTATAGCCCTAGACCTGTACCTGAAGCTCTAAAAACAGTAGAAGTTCTCCCCTTGTAAAGAAAATTTACATTTAGAAAGAAAACCTCTATTTGTGAGGGAGTCTCCGTCCTCGTATCAGGAAGAGAGAGAAACCTCCAAATCCCAGAGCCTCTCATAGAAGAAGCCTCCAGCTTACATCTGGGGACACTCCTGTGTTTGCACGGCTTTTCCTGGCCACCTTCCTGTAACCCGACTCTCCCAAGTCCCCCTTCTGCACTCTCAGCTAACCGGCTGCCTCAGCTCAGGTTCTAAGCATCTCCTTGAGTTACTCATTTCCCCGTCCATCTCCCATGCACAAAGACACTTGTGGTTGTCTTTCTCTTGTTAATTTGTCTTTTGTTACAGAGGCTCTAGCAGGAATGTAGAAGAGCAGAGAGAATCCTGGTCTTTCTTCCCTACAGCAGTAAGGGAAGAGAGAGCTGTCTGGCTGCAGAGCAGTGAAGCCAGTTCTGAGACTTGGGCCTGAGCCATGAGGACAGTAGAGTCTATGCCTGGACAGCAAATCCTGGGCTGGGCTCTTTACTGCCAGGACCCCCAGAGATCCAGGGAGGGAAGAGCCTGTGTAGCTCTCCCATCTTGCTGCCTTCACCAGCACAGCAATAACAGAAGGTGGATGGTTTGGGTCCATGCCAGGGACTTGGCTCCTAAGGAGGATGAGGTTTTCTTCCTCATATTAGTGGGAAAAGAATAAAGAAGACTTAGACCAGTGGTTCTCAACCTTCCCAACGCTGCAGCCCTTTAATACAGCTCCTGTGGGTCTTGACCCACAGGTTGAGAACCACTGACTTAGAGGAAAAGAGAATCTGAGGAGGGCTCCCACATGTCAACTGGAGAAGAACGCGTCTCATTCATGTGGATTTCTCACAAAGAATTCCAGGGCTGCAGGTGGCCATTCAGACAGGCCAGGAAGCACAGCCTCTAGCAAGAGGCCAGGAACAGGCACTTCAAGAAGGGGTAAACATACAGGAATTTATTCTAAGCAGAGTGGACAAATATACATATTTAACAAGCCACAGGAAGGATCATGAATATGTACCAAAGGAGAAGTAAGTGCATGAGCAGCCAAGCTTCCTGCCACTACCTGAGGCCCATGTTCAAAAAACGGCAGCATGATCCCAGCATGGAGTTCTGGGCCCTCTGATGTCAAAAGGCAAAGCAGAGGACATTAAGGCCCTCCGTGGGCATCCTCTGTAGACTACCCAGAACCACTATGTAGTGGGTGGTCTGTTACCAGAGAGGAACAGGGTCAGTTGTATCAAAATCATGAAAAGGAAGGGATGGGTTCCAAGGTTGGCTGAGCAAGCCTTTCCAAAGGTCTGATTTCCATCGAGCCCTTAGGGAGGAAAGTGTGTTGGTGGTTAGTGAGGGAGGGGGTGCAATGAGGTGTGCCCAACCTCCTGTGAGGGCTGGGAACTCAGCGTTGGTGTTTGCCTGGGATTTTCTTTGGCCAAGAAGTGTTCTGTTCATTCTGTTAAGGGGCTTAAGATTTCACTTTTATTCCTCACACATTTCTGTAAAGTTTAGGATTTGTGATATTTACAAAAAATAGATCCCGGAGTTGAAGGGATGAAACAGGAGGTTTTGTTTCTGATAATAAATCCACAGCCCCCAGTACTGTCCTGTTGGTATAAATAGCCTTAGAGGAATATTCCTCTAAATCTGACAGTGACCAGGGTCAGGATTTTAAGCTGCCAGGGGAGGACTGAAGAATGCCTATAGTGCCCCCCATGACATAATAAGAAATATCTACCTGTTCTCTTATGCCGGTTCCTAGCCCAGAGCTCTCCAAACCTTCACAATGTCCTGAGCAGTGATGGTGCTAGGAGCATCCATTGTTCTAATATTTGGTCTTTGACTCCAATTCCTGACACTGAGCCCCCAATCCCCTGGAATTCCCTGGTGACAGAAGCATCTTTCGCTCTAAAGAAGTGATTTTTGGTGACTTCTGGATGGGGGCTGGTCCCCAGAAAGACCAAGCCCAGATTAGAACCTAGAGTTTTCCATTCTTTCTCCATCCTCCAGGAGTTGAACAGGCTGGAGACTGAGTTACTACTGGGTCATGCCCACACGATGGAGCCTCCATAAAGATCCCTGAGCTGTGCATTCTGAGAACTGCTAGACTGATGAACTTGTGGGGGCACCCAGAGGGTGGAGCCCCCAGGGAGGGCATCTAAGCTCCGTACCAGCCCTCATTCCTTACCCTAAGCAGCTCTTCATCTGGGTGCTTACCTGTATCCTTTGTAATAAACCACACGTGTGAGTGAGGTGTTTCCCTGAGTTCTGAGAGCCATCAGAGCAAAGGCCCAAAGCCAAAGAGGAGGTTGTGCCCCCCACATTCACAGCTGGGGGATAGGAAGTGTAGGAGGTACAGATGGGGGGCGGTCTCATGGGACTGAGCCTTTCACCTGGGGCTCAGGGAGTTAGCGTCATAACTGAATTACTGGTAGGACACCTGGGCGGGTGTCTAGAGAGTTGGAGAATCGTTGGTATGGGGAAACTCCATGCAGATTTGGTGTCAGAAATGAATATGTTTGAGAACAGAGAAGAAAACAGCACATATTCCTGTGACCCCCAAAAGGCTTGCAACTGACTGCAACCTTCTGGGCCTGGAAGTAGCTATGGTGACAGGGAAAGCATCGAATGTAGGAAAATGCATAAATATAAGACCCTAAATGTGGGCTTCAGGACATAAGCCAAGGGCTGCGGTAAGTCCCCTGAGTTGTCCTGGCTCTAACTCAGAGCAGCAAGGGCTGTCCCTGGGTGATGGCCTCTGACCACGTGGGAATCAGCGGCCAGTTTTGTCGCACCTGAGGAGCTTCTTCTCTACCCAAGGCCCCAGACAGACACCAACATGAATTGCCCTTGACAATTGTTAACGCAGCACAACTTCTTACTGACAGTTTCACATCAAACCTGGTAAATATCACCGTAACATCTATAGGATGCTGGTCTCTAACCAGGAGACACTTGTATCAAAGAGCCAGATTACATCATCTCAGGCCATAGATATTTTTTTTCCCCTGACGGGCAATGCGTTCACAGCACTGGCGGGGGAGCCAGTTAGGTGTTTGTTCTCAAGCTTTGGCAGAAACGTGATTCGTCAGCAATGCACGTTTAAGCAGATTTTCATGTCACGCTCACAGCTCATGAGATCCGTCAAAATCTCTGCTTCCAACACCATGATGAAAAGGAGAAATGGTCATTTATGAACTCAGGGTAAACATGTTTGATGTTTCATAAAAACAGAACAGAACAAAGCCGTTTCTCACTGCCAGTTTCGGCTTTGGTTTCAAGCAGAAAGTGGAGCATTTTGGTCTGTGTTACTTTCTTGAGGTGCTTTTCCTTTCCCGGGGCCTTGACCATGGGGGTGGGGGACCCTCAGCCTTCATTCCCCTCCAATCACAGTCAGGGTTTCTGTCTCTGGCTCTGACAGTGCCCCCTGCATTCCCAAGAGGTGACTAGATTATTTTCGAAAGACTGAATATGTAAAGAGGCAACAGGCAGAGAACCCTGACCCACAGCCTGAAGCAGCCTGCCGGGGAACCCACGGCTGTACCTGCAGTGACCAGTCCAGGAAGCTGCCTGCTGGGAGTCAGACAAGGTAAAGCCAAGGACCTGATTCACAAACTACAGCTTCCCTAATTTTTGTCCCTACTTCTAACTCAGGACCAAGCAGAGAAAACCAGATAGGCCCCCACCCAATTCCATAGGGGACCAGGCTTCAGACTCCTCCAGCCCCCCAGGCGAGCAGCCCCCACCTGGGCACACTCAGAACCTGCCTCAGTTCACCCTGCAGTGTCCCACTCCCCGGCCTACTCTGAGTCTCTGCTGAACTGATTCCCTGGACGCAACAAGCTCTGAACACGTAGCCCCTCCTTTTTTCATCTAGTTGGTCTTTATTTCCGCATCTTTAAACTGAGCTTCAATGCCCACCAGGCACAGGCCAAACTGCAAATGGCCCCAGCTATGAGCCAAATTGGATCCCGCGTTGTCTGACGATTCCTGGCAATTCCTGGCTCTCACACTCATCATTTGGTGAAGTTACTGAACTTCACCAAAGATCGCCAACCACGGCAGGGACATTTTCAAAATCAGGCATTGTCCCTTCTGCCTTGAAAGGGCAGGGCACAAAACAAATGGGTAAAGCTCACAGGTGTGGTGAGGAATACAGCTGACCCAGCTCTTCCAAAAGAGGCTGTTGTCATTATTCCATTTTGAATGCCTTTTTGCCTTCATCTTTCGGCAAAAGTCCTTTATCCCAGTCTGCCTCAAGGGTCCACCTTTTGGGAGAAAATACCACTGATGTGTTGCATGGAAAGGCAAAAGGAAAGAATGAGGCAATATCTGGCTTTTGACATGCAAAATAGAATTTCAAGGCAAGACAAAGGCGATTATGTTTTGAGAAAAGAATGTGAATTTCTTTATTTTCCACACTTAGCCTACCAGAGGCTGCGCCTGGAGGTCCCAGCTCAGAGATTTCTTGTCCTGGGAGAAGCTCCACAATTATCCCTACGTGAAGTGATGAAACCCCTCTGCAGAAAGAAATGATAATGACAGGCCACAAACCGAGGGGCAAGGACAGTCAGCAGGCAGCCCAAAGGCTGAGGGAAAGGAAGGTGTGGAGCAGGCATGACCACGGTTGTTAGGAATTGTGTCCCACGCCTCTCTCCGTCCAGCTCAGAGAAGGGCGAGGGCATTGTGCAGCTGACACTGGCACTGAGCACAGTGGGGGTCTGCCTCTGTTCCCCCACGGAAGACTGGAAAGAAAGTTAGGTGAAGGAAGTGGGACTGCCTCTCAGGCCTCCCCTCCTGTACCACTGGGCCAGAGCCACCCGGTGCTCTGGCTGGTCACGAGCATCCCTCTCCTTTCTCAGGAGGAAGACTCAGGAGCCAGAAATTGTGAAAGTCCATTCATATCCAAAATGGGGAAGAGGTGGGCACAGATGGCAGGATATAGAAAGGGCTGCCCAGTCAGCAGAAGAGCAGTCCTGACACCAGATGGGTCTCTGGTGGCACCTAGATCCTGGAGAGGCTGGGCCACGAGATGGGGCAGGAGAGAGACCTGAGTTCTCCAGACAGACAGGAGCCCTGGGGGCCAGCTGGGTACCCATGAGCCAGACAGAGCAGGGCAGAGACAGGAGACCCTGAATCTGTGCACTGGTACCATGAGTTTTCAGGAGCCCCACCCTTGCCCTGGACACCAGATGCCACGGGGAGAGTGGGTCGATGGCAGGTGGCAGTCACCTGGTAAATCTAAGAGCATGAATTTTTCACTTGTTACATCAGCCAAGGCTGTAAGCTCGACTGGCCAGTCCCAATCTCCTTGCCCAGCATCTTTTAATTTGATCTTTCCATCAATTATTTAGAATATGAGACATCCAAAATCCCTCTCTGTGTGTATATAATATATATATATTTAATTTAGAAGTCTGGTTTTTGAACTAATTTTTCTAGCCTTTGACAATTTGAATTTTTAATGGTGTATTTATTCTACTAGCAACCCAACTCAAAAGCCTCTTTATGTAAAACCCAGGATGTAATTTTAGAGCCCAGAAGAAGCAATCGCAAAGATTCTCCCAACCCCCAGAAAGAGGTGAGATAGCAAAAGATTCTTGTTGTGTTGGTGGGATTACAAACTAGTATAGTCTCTCTGGAAAGAAATATAGAGAATCCTCAAGGGACTATGAGTAGACATTCTATTTGATCCCACAATACCATTACTAGTTATCTCCCTAGAAGAAAAAAGAAATCATTTTACCATAAGGACATTTGCACTAAAATGTTTACAACAGCCCAATTCAGAATCTCCAAGATGAACCCAAGTTCCCATCAACCCATGAACGGATTACTAAATTGTGGTATGTGTTTACGGTGAAATACTACTCAGCTACGAAAAGGATGGACACTTTACATCTTTGGTATTAACCTGAATAGAGTTGGAGAACATTCTACTTAATAAAGTAGCTCAGGAATGGGAAAGCAAGTAGCCAATATGCTCAATACTAATAAGAAGCCATTAGATGAACTAATACCCACCCATAAAAGAGGAAAGCTCAATTAAATTCAAATTGGGGGGAGGGGAAAAGAGGAAGAGAGAGAGGAGGGAGGGGGAGAGGGGAAGTGGGAGGGGATTACTGTGCTCCCACATAAAGGGCACAAGGTACAGGTGCATGGCACTCCTCTTGGGTGAGGGGCACAACTACAATTTGGACTCTATCTAAATGAACGCAAACCATATAACCTAACAATGGGTACCTTCACCTTAATCTAAAATTTTTTAAAAAATGAACTAACAACAACAAAATAAAATCTCATGTTGTCACAATATTAACCAGGTAATTAGGGTTGAAAGGACAAAGGCCCCGTAGGGATGGAACTTCTTACAACAAACGCTCCCAAGAGCTTGATATGTTTCGGACAAATCTCGAGTTCCCAGACATTCTTAGACTGGCCATCTGGTGTGACCTGAAAAAATCATAGCCCCAAAGGGCAGAGACCAAAAGAGAGGGGCACTCACATGCAATCACCGTACAGCTCTCCAGGACGCAGAGCAAGGCCAGAGGGAACCTTACCCCATATCTCATGTCCCTCTGCACGGAAGGACAAAACAAAGGAAATGATCACCTATGGGAGAAAAGGCATCTCGCAAACAAATGGTGATTTTTACCATTTCGCTGAGTGGGAGCCCCTGAGCCTGGCTGGTAAGAAATTCTTGCCCTTGGCCAGCAGGTCAGGCTCTTGTGTTCTCTTCACTGCAGCTTCCAAAAGAACAAAGCTTCTAACCACCCCACTGGCTGATTACAAAAAAGAAGCTTTTTCTATATCTGCCAAGGCAAAAATCACACAGTTCAGGGACAAAGACACAAGGCCAGTCACTGTGAGGCAGATGCAGCCTGCCACAGCAGACAGAGCAGCCGCACTGCAAGCTCCTGCGAGTGGGTAGACGGGCAGCCGGCACTGTGAACTCTAGTGAGTGGGTAACGGGGCAGCTGGCACTGCGAGCTCCTGTGAGGGGGTAGACGGGGCAGCCGGCACTGTGAACTCTAGTGAGTGGGTAGACGGGACAGCCGGCACTGCGAGCTCCTGTGAGGGGGTAGACGGGGCAGCTGGCACTGCGAGCTCCTGTGAGCGGGTAGACAGGGCAGCCGGCACTGTGAACTCTAGTGAGCGGGTAGACGGGGCAGCCGGCACTGTGAACTCTAGTGAGTGGGTAGACGGGGCAGCCGGCACTGTGAACTCTAGTGAGTGGGTAGACGGGGCAGCCGGCACTGCGAGCTCCTGTGAGCGGGTAGACGGGGCAGCCGGCACTGCGAGCTCCTGCGGGTAGACGGGGCAGCCGGCACTGCGAGCTCCTGTGAGCCGGTAGATGGGGCAGCTGCCCTGTGAGCTCCTGCGTGCAGGTTTTTCAGGGCCCCCCAAACAGACAGGACAAGACAAAGACAAACACGAGGGCTCTCAAACCAGAATTTTAACTAAAACCACAATTTTCAAGCAAATCAGATGTGATTTCATTCATCACAGTCCCCTTTGCTCTTTGGGGGTGTCCCCTACCACGAGGTGCTCTGCCGAGGCAGGACCAAGCGTCTAAGGGGACGTTACCTCAGTGTCATCACAACACATGAGTCCACCATTTACCTAAGATGTCCTCTAAGCCAAGTGCACATTTCTGAATCTGCAAGATGAAAGCACAGCGGACCAAGGACACCTGGCCAGCAGTTGAACAGTCAGATCCGTCCTCAAGTAAAAATGACTCTGACAGCTGCTGGACCAGCCTGATTGTGGCTGTGGCTAGGGACCGATGTGCCATGGGAATGGCGCTGATCAAACCAAACTGTCATCAAAGCCAGGCCCTCAAGCCAAGAGCAACAGCAGCAGAATGCAGCATTTCATTTTAGGGCTCCAGCAAGGGTGAGCAGGGATGCTTAACACCCCAGCGCCCCTACAGCTCACTAATAGGGGCTTTCAAAAGCAGGGGGACATTTCAGGCAGGCCTGACCCCAAACCATGGGCTATGCTAAAGTTAGGGGTGGGGAGAGGGTGGATTCAAAGTGGAAATGTTGAGATGGTTGCCTGGCCCCTCAGAGAGAAATTCTACAGTTGCCCTTGTCTGCATTTCCTTAGGGGGGAGGGTTCTGAAAACATCTAAAGAAGGCAAATTAAGATGCCTCCTTTTTGTTTCCACAGGGAACCAGCACGTAGGCAGTCTGCCCCACGGGGACCACTGTTCTCATCCAGTTGCCTGGTCACCTTTCAAGGCTATTTGGATGCCGGGAGCTTCCCCTGAAAGAGCTCAAGATTTTCCTTTACCTCTGTGCTTGTGCTGGCAGGCCTCTTAGAGGAGGGCCTGCTCATCTCACCCGCCAGTTACACACGTCAGCTGGCTGGGAGTGACACCAAAGGCTCCTTACAGCACCGTTG
Source organism: Perodicticus potto (assembly GCA_963574655.1). Taxonomy (NCBI): domain Eukaryota; kingdom Metazoa; phylum Chordata; class Mammalia; order Primates; family Lorisidae; genus Perodicticus; species Perodicticus potto. Next base: position 12,796 of record CAUYRH010032134.1, on the reverse strand, counting down.
TGGTCTTCAGAGCCATCTGCCCCACACAGAGGCTGCAAGTCAGGAGGGAATTTAGCCCAGTGATCATGGAGCCTGCCAGAAAGGTGGCAGTGAGCATCTCATGAGCCTGCTTGCACAACGCTCCATGCTGAAGGAGGGCAACTGGCTGTAGCACATCAACAGTCACATAAATATTATCTCCCATTACAGGGATAGACACACCAAAACCAGGTGGGAAAGTTAGAAACATAGAGTTTATGAATCCCCGAGAACATGATTAGAAATGCCACCGGCCGCTTGAGATACGAGTTCCTTCTTTTAAAGGCCTTGTGGTCCAACTGGCAGAAAGTCACATACATGTGAACACAAGCACACGCTCTGACGTAAACACGTACCCTGGGACATGCACACACACACACACATATACCCACAAACACGTGAATACATACTCACATGTACTCAATGTGCGTACACATGTGCCTGCACACACGTGCTAGATGTCTGCACACTATACACACACACGCACATATGCTCACAATTCTCATGCGTGTTCCCAGTACACACAGACATGCACACAGTACCTGTGCCCATACATCTATACAAGCACGTACAATTATGTATGTACACACCGGCCCATACACATACATACATAGAGAGCCACATACACAATGCATACTCAGACTTGATTTTTAAAATTGAAAATAAAGGGGAGCCTATCTCAGCTCCTGGATGGTGACTTATGCACTCCAATGTCCTCTCCCGATAGCCATCCCTCCCTTCACCACCACCAGGCCCCCATCTGGAATAAGGTCCTTCAGCTTCTCCCAGCCTGTCTTCTGCCATGGATCATCCACACTGAGGTGACATGGGCTGACAGACAGCCTCCACTGATGGGAGCTGAGCAGCCTGTGGGCCCGGACGTCATGCCGGGCTCCGAGTCAACCGCCCATCAGAATTTGTCAATGCCAGGAGACAGATCTGCTGCTCAGGATAAACAGGCCTGGGCTCCTATTCCAAGTTCACTTTATAAACCCCTGCTTCATGAACTGACCTTTGACTGACAGGCTGTACTGAGTAACTGTGTGCAGATAACCTGCCAAAATATTATCCTTGGCGCTGTCCCCCCGGGGAGATAAATGTGCTGTTTGCTGAACCCTGACTGCTGAGGCAGCATTTGCTCCAGAGAGGAAGTTGCTTTTCATTTATTAGGCTAACAAAAAAAAATTATATCCTTGCATTAAGAGGTCTTGAAGCAAGCCTGGCAGATTAGAAATGCATATTCATTTATCCATCCATCCATCCCTTAATTTATACACTGCTAGTGGGGAGATCGAAAGTAGATTTGAACACATTTAGATAAGCAGAGAACAAAAAGGGAGAGCTGTGCATGAGAAACTTGTATTCAGGAGGCTTGCTGAGCTAGAATTAAACTAATGTATATAAGTGTGTTTCATACGTGACATTGAAAACAGGATGTGAATATTGGAAACCAAATGTCTTGGAAGGCAGGTTAGTGAAAGCTTATGAATTCCTGAAGGATTACAGTTTGACTCTCCAGAATGATCACCCAGTTGGAGAATCACAAGAGCTTCACCAAAATTGGAAGGACATGGGGAGGTCAGGGCCCAACATGGCACCCGGCACACTGGCGATGCTTAATAAATACTTGTTGAATACATGAATGGGAATGGAAGATAAAGACAAAAGTGGAAGCGAGTTAGGAGAACACTAAATAATTTATCCCTAATCTCATAGGCAAGGGCTTAAAGACTGTATCAGTTGTCTATGGCTGTAAAACCAACTACTAGAAATACAGAGGCTTAAAACAAACATTTATTTTCTCACGGCTTCTGTGGTCAGAAGAACAGGAGCATCTTAACCTAGCCCTGTGCTCAGGGTATCACAGGTGGCGAAGCAAGGGTCAGGTAGGCTGCATTTTCATCCGAGGGATTGACTGGGAAAGAATCAGCTTCCAAGTTTGCCAGGTTGTGGGCAAAACTCATTTCCTTGGGGGGACAGAACTAAGGGCCCAGCTTCCTGATGACTATTGGCTGGAGGCCCACAGTCTCCTGCCTTGTGGCCCCTCACAGACTATTTTCCACCATAGAATATTGTTCCCTCAAGGCCAGAGGGAGAACTCAGAGAGGCCCCATCTCTCTTATGAGGAGGATCACCTGATTAGGTCACTATGGCAAATCTTTCTTTTATTAATTCAAAATCAACTGCAAAATCTCTGTACTTTCCTCATACTCTATTGGCTAGAAGCAAGCCAGAGGTTCCTCTGCACCCAAAGAGGAAAGAATTTTAAGACAGCATGACTCACTGGTGGTCACAAGAACCTTAGACATGAAAAGCACTTAAACATCAATTATGTTGCACCTGCCACCCCACCCAACCCCACCCCAAACTCCATATACAACTCAGGAAAACAGGCATTTGCTCAGGTGATTTCTCTGTCACAAAGACTTCACCCTGGATGGATACCCAAGACGCTGCAGGGAATCCAGAGTCCCCCAGGTTCTCACCATGTGGGAGACACCTGGGTTTGCCTCTCAGCCAGTTCTTTGGAAAAGCCAGCAACCCCAGAGCCTAGCGTTCAGGGCCACCATGGTGCCTTAATGTCAGGTAGCTGGCAGGCGTCACTGCTATTGTGCAACTAGAGAAGAGGCTGTTGGATCCCCCCAGCCAGGGGTCAACCAGGCCCCCAGCCCACCCTGTTTGCTCACCTTCACCCTGAGGGCCGCCACCTCCTCTGGGCATTGGAGGCCTCCGCACCCCACCAAACACATGCTGAGCACCTCAGAGGGCTGAGTACCATGCACGGGCTGGGACAGAGCCGTGAAGCAAACACACAGGACCCCTGGAGCCGGAGGCTTTTCCTGAGCCCTTCTGTCCTTTCACTCACTCCTCCGTACATTCACTGTCTGCTGAGCAACAGAGCTGGGTCTCTGTCTGACCTGGGAACTGGGATGAAAATGTGGACAGTCTGAGTCCTGCAGACTCCTGTCTGGTGGGGACACAGACACGGGGACTGTCACAGGCCATGCAGAAGCAGAATGAGTGGAAGGAGTGGGGAGGGGTCTTAGTACTGGGGGCTCTTTAGACCCAGCGCAGAGCCCTCCCCTAAGTTCCTGACTCCCGCTGGGAGGGGCGGCCCAGGTGGCATTATGACCGCACCCCCCGAAAGGCATGCAGCCGCCCCAGACACAGCTATAGCCCTTGAGAGGCCACCCATAGTGGGGTCCCCACCCAGTCACTTTGCTGTCCCCCCAAGTGCCTTCATGACACCATCATGGCATCATGTCTGCTGCAGACTCCCACCCACCCCTCCTGTGTGTCTGCCACCACTTCCTTTCCTCTGCAGGGTCCCCCTTGCCTCTCGGGGGGCATGGACCCAGGGCAGCACCAGGCTTGGCACCTGCCGGGCCCCTGTCCTGGTGCTGGAAGTCAGGCCAAATTTCACCCATTTCTCTGGCTTCCCAGGGAATGCTGGTTGGATCAAAAATCAGGGACATTCTGGAGTAAGCCACCAAGGAAGGAGGGTTCAGCTCAAGGAGGGAGGAACAGGGGGTCTCTGTTTCCTATGCACAGCTCACACTGTAATTCTCGGCTCACACACTCACTCACTGTCTGAGACCCAAATACTCTTGAAAAGAGCAAAGGACAAAGGTCCTTAAATTATTCAGAAATCTTCAATTAATCAATATCCACTCACTCAACAAATATTTATTGAGCAAATTGCAAGCACATCTTTTTTTTTTTTTTTGTAGAGACAGAGTCTCACTTTATCGCCCTCGGTAGAGTGCCATGGCGTCACACAGCTCACAGCAACCTCCAACTCCTGGGCTTAGGGGATTCTCTTGCCTCAGCCTCCCAAGTAGATGGGACTAAAGGGGCCCACCACAATGCCCGACTATTTTTCTGTTTTGCAGTTCAGCCGAGGCCGGGTTTGAACCCGCCACCTTCGGTATATGGGGCCGGCGCCCTACTCGATGAGCCACAGGCACCGCCCTGCAAGTACATCTTTGAGTTCTTTCCTAGGAGGAGTTAGTTACACCGGGGCTCTGAGCAAGGGCAAGGCCACTGACCACAGGTATTCTACCAAGAGGTCAAGTCACTTAGGAAACGCCTGTCCCCTTCACAGCTGGAAACACTAAAACCCAACCTTCGTTTTTGAGAAAACTCTCAGTAAACTAAAACTGGAAGCTCTTTCCATTCCTGCGATAACAAATGTATATCTTAAATCAATGAGTTTTATATTTGATGCCCAGGGTGTTTTTTAAGTGAAATATTAAACTAAATATACAGAACTCTCCCATTTGTACAAATGGATTTTACAAGTATTAAGAATCAATGGAGAAAAGTGTTTTGCTTTCTTATTTGGGGTTTGGGAATGATGGGTGGTCTGGACTTCCTTCTACTTTTTCTACATTTTCTCCAACTGTGTTTTAATCAGGTCTAGATGACCAGGACGACAGAGGCTCCTTTGGAGAAACGACAGGCCAATCTCTCGCCTGCATGGGTGTGAGGTTGAACCCAAGGAGGGGAGGGAGGCCGGCGATGGCTACAAGGGCAGCCTGGCCAGCAGGAGCCAGATGTCCTGCTGGTGCCCCTCACAGGGCAGGGCGGGGAGGACACACACTGGGTGGCTGAAAGTTTCGGTAGAGATGAGCTGGCTCTGTTCCCTGCCCTGGTCTGCTCTCTGAGAGCTCCTCTGAAGACCCGGTCACCCTCTCCCTGCTTCTCAGTGACACACAAAGGCTTCATGGGTACAGAGCGGGTTCCCACACCAGCCCCAGAGACAGGGAGCCTGTGTCATGGGGTTGCCATCCCCACAGGGCTTGTCCTGGGCCTCCCAACAGACACTCACTCCAACTACTCCTCACCATAGTCCCCACACATGGGGTTATAATCATATCATCTGGGTAACATCCCAGAAATCCTGCAGTTTCCTTGGCCATCGTATCAGCAGGTCCAGTCAGGTCAGCCGAGACACACCAGTGTGGGGTCTGCACCTGTTCCCAAAGCTGGAGGGCCCCAGACTGAAGCCCAAGCCCTCTCACATCACAGGGGACTGAGGGGCCAGCGGGCGGCATGTCCAGGAATGGGCAATAAGGAGACACATGGGTGCTCCATAGCTGAGCAGCAGCTCCCCTAAGCTCACGCGGTGGGATCGGAAGCCACAGTCACCACCGACACCACAATGCCACAGGCAGATTTGCCGAAATGACTGGCTTGAGGTCAACACTTCCATTCCTTCTTCCAGAGGCTCATAAACAGAAAATGCCCCAAACTACCCAATTTTCTTCCTGAGTAAGAGGAAAATGTATATTTTGCTGTGCGAATGGAAAAATGAGACTTGAACAAATCCTGACTCACCTCCCACCTCTCGTCCTGGCCAGGGTGCTAGAATGAAGATGGGTCATGCTCTCTGAAGAGTACACAGGCCCTGGACTAGCCAGGGAGGGGCTGACGACAGAGCAGAACGTGGGCCAGGCTCCTGATGGAGGGAGCTTCACTCGGGGAGGCAGCTGGGCTGTGGCAGCTGAGCTGGGAAGCAGCCGTCTGAGACTGGTGCTGTCGGAGGCAGCGGCTGCCCCCAGGCCCAAATGGACACACACAGGGGCATCCTCACTGGGGCCCAGAGAAGGAGAGAAACACCGTGGCACCCTCTCCTCCGTCCTCCCATCTCACCCCAGTGTCTCCCCCAGAGAGCGGGCAGTCAGCTGCCGAGAGGCCCGGGGAGTGCAGTCAGCAGGGGGCAGCTGGGGCACAAGCCGGATACTTAAGGGCAAGACAGGACCGGCACTAAGAGGAAAGTGGCCGATGTGAGTCACCCGTGGGAACCGAGAGGTGGTAAAGCGCCATTCTGACATACAGTGGTGACGTCTAGAGGAGGGGAGAGGACACTGCGGGTGAGGACTGGGCCTTCTCCCAGAGCAAAAGACACTGGGACTCCAGGCCCTGCTGCCAGTCAGTAAAAAGAAAGAACGGGGAGAGTCAGACCCCCACTCCCATCAATATCTCCCCTAACTTGTTTATTTACTGAACTCCCAGCCCAGCCCCACCACGCAGGGCCTCCTGGGTTACATTGGCTTGGAACAGGAGGTATAGAATCTTCCTCTTAGAAAATTTATAATGCACATTGATTTCCACCTATAAAACCAAAAACTAACAGCACCTCAGGAGCCACCACGTGCCACCCCACAAGCTCTGCCCGTGCAACTCCAGGGGCCCATTCCTGAGAGTCCCCCAACCTCAAGTCCAGAGAGGAAAGGCTGTGAGCAGGCAGAACCCAGCCCCCCCAGGGCAGGTCACACAGGCTGCCTTGCACCTGTCAGGCGGTCTGCTCAGTGGACAAAGTAATGACCCACCCACCCCCCGCCCCACCACCTGAGATGCCCCTAAAGTCAGGACCCAGACTGGACCAGGTGGGCTCACTGCCCAGACGCAGGAGCTGCAGGAGACATCTCCAGGTTCTGGGCAGGCCGACCCCAAAGAGCCCAGAACACCCAATTCCCCCTCCCTCAAGCTCAGCCAAGCTGCTATTTTATAGGCCAAACTGGAGTACTGAGGAAGGAGGGGACTGTCTCCCCAGGACCTTCCAAAACAGCTCTCGATGACACAAATGACCATTCCTCATCTGTGCCCTCTTGATATTATGCCCCAACTCCACGTTGCTGGGGGCTTTCCACACTCCTCCTTTAAGACAGGAAGCTCAGCTGAAAGAGTCCAGTAACAACTTGCAGAACCCCAGCTCCCCCTTGTGAGGACTCCCCTTACCAGGTGTTGCCTCTTGTCCAATTCAGCTTGTGTTAAGGACTCCTCCCCTACTGAAATCCCCTCATGAAAGATTTCCACCCCCTGCTTCTAGGGGTTGAGAGACTTTGAGGAATGAGCCTGCTCTCGGCCCAGTCGATCAATAAAGGATCCTTGCTTAATTTGGACTCAGAGTGCTGGCGTTTCTCTACTCCCCTTGCTTCGAGTATAACACTGATAGGTCAAATGCTCTAGCTTCTTTTGGTGAGTCTCACCACACTTTGGGACGTTTTCTCCCTGAATTCCAAGCCTCCCAGATCTGAGGGAGGTGCCCTGCAAGGGCAGGCAGCTGGTACGTGAGTATCTGCGTTCACAGCAGCTCCCGAGGGGTTAAAAGCCAATCACCATGGGTGCAGCTCTGGCTCCTCCCCCTCGGCCACCCAGGCTTCACCCACTTTGCACCTCTCCCTCCTTCCTCTCACATTCTCTAGAATATGAAAATTGCTGTGCAAATCACTTTCGTCCAGAAAATGCAGTGGGTGAAATGTTTATCTTGGGACAGGGAGGTCAGGTGCACACCTCCTGGAGAGGGAGGGTGCTGCTCAGTCCCACAGGTGGGAACCCCAGGAGGACACTTAAAGCAAGGGAGGTTCTAGTAACAGACCCCCTGGAGATGGGTCTCTAGCCTGTGCATCAGGGGACTCAAACTCAAGGATAAAGGCCATTGTTTGAAATAAAACAAAAAGCCATTGTTCCAGAAAGCAGTAAATGGAGGGAGAGAGAGAGGCGGGCTCTGCCCTCTGCCTTGTACTTGTCTTCAGAACCAGGCTGCCCTCACACAGACTTCTCCTAATTGCTCTTCTCAAGGTAACTTGGCTGCGGGTTCTGTCCCCTGAGCACACACTAGCTGACGATGTGTCAAAGCTGGCCCACCTGGCAGGGGAGGTTCTCAGGTTGAAGAGTTTGCCAAGAATGGACAGTCAAGGGCAGACATCTCACAAAGAGAATCCATGATCCACTGGTCTTAATCCCCTCCTCCTGGGTATCGGCAAAGGAGAAGGAAGGGTTGTGGGGAGCCTGGGGCAGGTGCGGCCAACGCTCCTAAGCCCAGACGTGGCCCCAGGGAAAACTCTGGAGCGTCTGCAGGGAGAACTGACGGCCCAGCCCCTCTTTCTTGTACTGTCAGGTGCTCAGCAAATGTTCAACCAACACCAGCTCTTTGCACTTTTCAGGGAGGAGCTACGTGGCCTGGGTGCCGGGAGTGTTCATGGCTTCTGCTTTGTGTCACGCCCAAGGGCGCTACCTAACCAGATCGCCAGGGATGGGAGTGGGTTGGAAGTGGTCTCTGCTGGCCCAGACTTCGTCTCTGTCTCTGTGGTGTGAGGACATCAGAGTCTCACTTTCCCAGGATCCCTGGCTGGACAATTAGTCTTTCCAAGGATGGATGCGCCTTTTCTGGATGCACCAAGGGGAGGAAATGAGGTGAAGGGACCACTCTCAGGGGCCAAATCGGTGTAGGACTCTCAGGAGCCCAGACAGGACTGACAGCAGGAGAGCTGGGAGGGCAGCCACGAGCTCACCAGGAGCCGTGCTGTGCCCCCTGAAGACGGTGCCTGCACAACTCAGGAAGAGCCCAGCAGGTGGCACGAGGGATGTTTTTAGCCCATCCGCAAATGAGGAACCTGGGATTGGCTTGCTTAGGCAATGCAGGCAGGACTGGGAAGCAGGACCATGTGGTCTCTGAGTACTTCTTCTGCCCCATTTTGCCTCCCAAAGAGGCCCAACCAGGAGGCGAAGGTGGCAGAGCCTATGTGTGCAGAGAGCCCAGGGTCTGGGCATTCCTCTTCCCAAACATCCCCCAGGCCCCACAAGCAATGGCCTTAGAATAGCCCAGGGGGGCCACCATGTCACCACCCAGAGCCACCAATCCAACTTCAGGCATCACCTCCTGGACTTTCAAAATCCAGGAGAACCTTGGGGCCAGTCAGTGCCACATATCAGCTTTGTAAGACTCCAAGTCCCAGACTGGCTCCAGCCTCTGGAGTGGGGTGCAGCGCCACCCCCCAAATCAGGCCTGCCCACCAGGATAGCTCACAACTCACCGATCAGCTCATGGGCCTCCATCCTGGGGCCTCCAGGCCACCCCCAACTTTCAGGGCACGTCTCTAGGCTCCCCTGCAAACTCTAAACAAATTCAGAGCTGGTATTTAAGTGTTTACTATGTCCCCAGACTTTATGATTATTTTCTTCAATCCTCATGACAATACTGTGAGATGGGCACATTGTTCCTATTCTATTATTTTTATTTTATTTTTATTTTGTCTTTGAGGAAACTGAGGCCCAAATAAGTAAAACAGAGAAAAGCGGAGGCCTGGTGTCTCTCATTCCAAATCTCTGTTCCTGAACACTTGGCCACAGTTGAGTCATATGTCAACCTCTTAAAGATGTACCATGCAAGTCAAGCGTGTACACACACTGTATGCAGACACGTATCACATAAATACATGTGTGCATAAATGTACAATGTCCTATATATTCATGAATGTATACACACACTTTATATATACACAGTCACATATTATATAAAATAAACAGCTAGGTTTTCATATATTTACACACATTTATTTCCCTTGGGATTCGATTGTAGACACCAGGATGATATTATATTGTTTAAACAGCTTGAGCATTTTAACTCAAATTATTTTTATAATGATATTACTTAAATAAGCATAAATATAAAGCTAGGTATAAACCGCTTATGATTATAGCTTTTAAGTAACTACAAAAACAAAATAAATCTACAACTCAAATACGAGCAAAACTATAAATGTAATAAAATTCAAATTAACATCACAAAGGTGAGTGATGGTGCTGTTGGCTGAAACCGAACAGCCGTGTTGGGTGAGGAATGCATTTGTGTCTTGTTCCGGGTTTGATAAATCAACCTGGGTCTTTTGCTTCTGCGTGTGATGGACCACCAATTAATACATCATTATCACTGTTTTTCCTTTCCTTTTTAATAATGAATGCATTTTTAACCATTGACCCGTTATTTTTATGGACTCATTAATTCAAACAGCGTAGCATGAAATTTATTACTGAAGGAAAAGAAACCTGTAAATATGGATTAACTTGAAATGCTCCAAGGAATGTTCGTTCTTGCTTAGCAAAGCCAAGTGGATCCAGGTGAGACCCGTGTTGGTGCCAGGGACCCATCCTAAGAGATGGGACAACAACGTTCAGCCCATGGGGTGCTGTTAGGCCTGAAGCCTCCCAGCCTTTTCCTTCTTCCATGGTCTTCTCAAGGCCCACCATGAAGTCAAGTCATCTTCACTGAGTAAGAACATGATGAAAACGAAAGCAAATGCAGGAACCAAGACCCCCAAATGCAGGAACTGAGACCCTCAAATGCAGGAACTAAGCCCCCCATTGGTATGTGGCTGCCATCCCAAAGATGCAGGCAGCACTTGTCTTTATTCTAGGTTATGACTAAGTGAAAACACATAGTTTAGAAAGAGCTCAAAGACCTCCGGAGTCCCCAGGATACACCTACACACCCCTGGGTCTGAGAAACTCTGCGTTACACCGGGTTATGTAACAAACCACCAAGCCCCAGAAGTCTGTTTCTTTTTTTTTTTTTTTTGAGACAGAGTTTCATTTTGTCACCCTCAGTAGAGTTCCATGGCATCACAGCTCACAGCAACCTCCTCTTGGGCTTAAGTTGTCCTCCTGCCTCAGTCTCCAGAATACCTGGGACTATAGGCGCCTGCCACAATGCCCGGCTATTTTAGAGAAGGGGTCTCACTCTTGCTCAGGCTGGTCTCAAACCCATGAGCTCAGCCAATCCACCCCACTCGTCCTCCCAGAGGCCTCTGAAATCTTGCTCCAGAGCTGCCAACAGGCATCCCCGGACCCAGAGAAAAGTCGGGGGACCCAGCTGCAGCCTCACCTTGCAGGGGCAGATGTTAGGAATGCATTGCTTTATAACACAGCGCTGACCAACAGAAAAAGTGTGTGTCTGCAGGGGACGTTCCAACCTGTCCACAGCTCTGCTGTCTGCCATGGAGTCACCACAAGACATCAGGAGAGGAGAAGTCTGGTGAAGTGGACGGTGGGCTCCATTATCCAGCCCAGGGAAATAGCTCAACTATGTCACCACTTGATCGATCAGGAGGTGGGGGTATTGGTCTGCTCCGGCTTCCACAAACCAGGTGGCTCCGGCTTCCACAGACCAGGTGGCTTTAGCCACACACTGTCTCTTCTCACCGTTCTAGACAGGAGTCTCAGATGCAGCAGCTGTGGGCGGGGACCTCACGCAGCCTCACTCCTGGGCTTGCCGACGCCGTCCTCTCCCTGTGTCCCCACAGGGTCATCCCTCCACAGGCATCTGTGTCCTGACCTCCACTCTTACAGGGACACCTATCTCATTGGGTCAGGGCTCACCCCAGCAACCTCATTTCAGTGTAGTCACCTCTTTAAAGACCCTGTCTGCAAATGCAGCCATGTTTGGAAGTACGGGGTGGGGGGGTCAGAACTTTAACATATGAAGTTTGGAGAGACCTGCTTCAGTCCACAACAGCTTCATTACATACGCCTGACACCTGCCGGACAGAGAGCTACCCACTGCCAGCTGCACATGGTCTCCCCCTGGAGCGGGTGGTTCAGCTGACATGTGACTGAGACGGCAGAGACGGGAAGGGGCTTCAGGAAGAGCTTGAGGGAGCCGGAACCGTCAGAGTGAGTCTGAACCTTTCCAGCATGGAGTGCCCATTAGTAATCTAAGCACGCAAAAGGAAAGCTAAGCATTTCTCTAATTACTGCAGGTTAATTAGTTCTCCTCACCATTTGGGGAAGAAGAGCCACTTGAGTACGACATAAATCATTGAAATCCACTCTCTACCTGGTGCCAGCTGGTAGGCGGAGGGCTCTCAGAGACGAGGGGAAGAGGCCCCTGCTCCTCTGCTGGCCCCCGAATCTGAGTGTGGTGTGTGATCTGGACTCTGCCTGGCCCAAGTTTGACTGTTGGCCCAATCCCAACAGTCGATGCGTAGGAGAAGACCCAGGAGGAAATAGCCATTGCCCCAAGAGGAGGACTCGAGGTTTATTTTTTTATTTTTTTATTTTTTTGTTGTTGAATCATAGCTGAGTACATTAGTGCAATCAAGGGGTACAATGTGCTGGTTTCATATACAATCTGAAACAGTTTCATCAAACTGTTTGACATAGCCATCATGTCATTTTCTTAGTTGTTGTATGAAGACATTTGTATTCTGCATTTAGTAAGTTTTACCTGTACCCTTCTAAGATGCACCATAGGCATGGCCTCACCAATTACGCTCCCTCCACCCATTCTCCCCTTCCCCTCCCCTCCCCTCCCTCACCACTTTCCCCATATTCTTATGCTATAATTGGGTTATAGCCTTCATATGAAAGCTATAAATTAGCTTCATATTAGGGCTGAGTACATTGGATACTTTTTCTTCCATTCTTGAGATACTTTGCTAAGAAGAATATGTTCCGGCTCCATCCATGTAAACATGAAAGAGGTAAAGTCTCCATCTTTTTTTAAGGCTGCATAGTATCCCATGGTATACATGTACCACAATTTATTAATCCATTCGTGGGTCGATGGGCACTTGGGCTTCTTCCATGACTTAGCAATTATGAATTGGGCTGCAATGAACATTCTGGTACAGATGTCTTTGTTATAATGTGATATTTGGTCTTCAGGGTATATACCAAGTAAAGGAATTAAAGGGTCAAATGGCAGGTCTATTTTTAGATCTCTAAGCATTCTCCAAACCTCCTTCCAAAAGGAACGTATTAGTGTGCATTCCCACCAGCAATGTAGAAGTGTTCCCTTTTCTCCACATCCATGCCAACATCTTTGGTTTTGGGATTTTGTTATGTGGGCTAATCTTACTGGAGTTAGGTGATACCTCAAAGTAGTTTTGATTTGCATTTCTCTGATGATTAAGGATGGTGAGCATTTTTTCATGTGTCTGTAGGCCATGCACCTGTCTTCTTTAGAGAAGTTTCTCTTCAAGTCCTTTGCCCA
>CAUYRH010032132.1:0-11332 GCA_963574655.1 Perodicticus potto | reverse complement strand
GCATAAATATTAATAATTGAAATCTCATCATATTGAGTAGTACCTTTAACAAATATGAAATGTCCGACTTTATCCTCCTTTACTTTGGTTGGTTTAAAGCCTATTGTATCTGCAAATAAGATTGCAACACCCACTTTTTTCTGTTTTCCAGTTTCCTGGATTATAGATGACCATCCCTTCACTGTGAGTCTGAATTTATCTTTTAAGGTAAGGTGAGATTCTTGTATTGAACAGATATCTGGCCTGAGTTTTTGTATCCAGTCAGCCAACCTATGCTTCTTTAGAGGACAATTTAAACCATTCACATTAATAGAACATATTGATAAATCTGTAGAAAATCTAGTGGACATTTTTAATCCTTTCATCACTGTGGAAGTTGAAATTTGATAAAAAGTTTCTCAGTGAGTTTACTTTTGTGGTGGAGGATTATGCTGGTCATTATGAAGGATAGGTCTGAGAAGATCCTGGAGAGCTGGTTTAGTTATAGCAAATTTCTTCAAATGTGGATGTCATTAAAGTTTTTAATTTCTCCATCATAAATGAAACTCAGTTTAGCTGCGTACAGGATCCTGGGTTGAAAGTTCTTTTGTTTTAGGAGATTAAAAGTCAATGACCATTCTCTTCTAGCTTGAAAGGTTTGATCAGAGAGATCTGCAGTTATCCTAATATTCTTGCCCTTGTAGGTAACGCATTTCTTACATCTGGTTGCTTTCAGAATCTTTCCTCCATATTAACTTTCGTGAAGTTAATTATGATGTGCCTGGGGGATGTCTTATTCAGGTTGAGTTGTGCTGGGATTCTGAAACTGTCTGATACCTGCATTTCAGAATCTTTTGGCATGTCTGGAAAGTTCTCTTCCATAATCTCATAAAGAAGATACTCTGTACCTTGTGACTGCACTTTATCATTTTCAGGTATGATTATAAGGCAAATATTGGTTTTCTTCGCGTTATCCCAGAGCTGTCTGAGAGAATGATCCGTTTTTGCCTTCCATTTCTCTTCCTCTTTGGAAGTTTGGGAGCATTTGAAAGCTTTGTCTTCGATGTCAGAAATCCTTTCTTCTGCTTGCTCCATTCTGTTACTGAAGGATTCTACTGTATTTCTCAGATCTTTGAAGGTTGCAACTTCTTGTCTCAATGTGTGAAAATCTTTGGTCATTTTGTCTTTGAATTCGTTGAATTCTTGGGACATCTTTTGGGTCATCTTTTGGATTACTGCTTGAAATTCTAATTCCATCTTTTCCACCACTCTGCTGATCTTATTTGCTATCCAGACTCTGAATTCAATTTCTGACATCTCAGCCATTTTTTTATGCAAGGGATCTTGTGCAGTATCTATGTTGTCGTCCTTTGAGGAAGTTGATCTACTCTGATTATTCATATTGCCAGAGTTTTTCTGTTGATTCCACCTCATGATTATTTTTCATGGTTGCCTATGACTGTCCTCAGAGTTGGGGAGGGGTCTCTCCAAGATCAGACCCTGGCAGGCTCACTCTTTTTTTGTTGCATCTTTGTAGGGAGTGACCCTGTGTAGGTCCTCTGGGATGACCCCAGCCAGGGAGGTCTGGCTGCAGGAACAGCTCCGGAGTGTGGCACACCCATTCAAGCAGCAGGGCATGGGTTGGGGTACCTGGTGGCCTTTGCAAAGGGAGCCCGTGCCTCCAGCAGTCTCTGGCTGGGAGGAGGGCTCCAGAGGAAAGGCACAGGTGGCCCACCTCCTGAGTCCCTGGCCAGATGGGCAGGGCCAGTGCGGAGGCAGAGAGGGTAGGGGAGGAGGCGGGTTGTGTGGCTCCCAGAGTTCCTGGCCCGGGCAGGCATGTGGAGGCCTGGCAGGTTCCTGGCAGATTCCCTGGCCAGTGTGGGCAGCAGGGTTACGCCTGGTGTGTTGGTCCCAGAAGAGTCATTGGCCTCACCCAAGGCAAGCTAAGACCCAGTGGAGTCCCTGGCTGCTGCAAGTGGAGGGCCGAGTCCCAGAGGGCATGAATCAGAACCGGGCGGTGGTCCCTGTGACGTGGAGTTCCTGGCCGCTGTGGGCAGTGGGCCTGGGGCACAGATCAGAGCCTGGTGGGGGTCCCAGCGGACATCCTGGCTGCTGCTGGCGGTGGGCCAAGAACCTGTGGGGTGCCAATTAAAAAACCTTAAAAAACCAGGGGTCCTGGAAGAGTGGCTTTCCTGGCTGCTGTGGGCAGTGGGCCTGAGGCATGATCAGAGCTGGGTGGGGGTCCTGGCCAGCAGCAGGCAGGGGCCACACGGGAGTCCTGGTGGACTTCCTGGCCACTGCTGGCAGCGCGCCAAGGCCCTGCGGGGTGCCAATTCTGGCCACTTCTGGCAGTGGGCCAAGGCCCGTCAGGGTGCCAATCGGGGCTATGCGGGGTCCCAGTGGAGTTCCTGGCCACTCGGCCCACCGCCAAGGCCTGGTGCAGCACAGATAGATCGAAGGCAGGGGTCCCAGTGGGTGGTGGGCTTGGCTGAGGCAGAATGGATCCCCACGGTTCTGGGTGGAGTCACTGGCCTGGGGACTGGTGGGGGCTTGGTGGGGCCCCAGAGTCTCTTACCTTGTGGGCTGCCTGGTCCAGCAGATAGGAAGGGTGGGTGCTGCTTAAGTCCTCCTCCCTCAGTTTCAGCAGAGGTCAGACTTCTGGTATGTCAGGTAAAGGGGGGAAGGGTGTCCTGGAAGTTCAGAATGGTGGAAAACTTTCAGTTTTCCTGCCTGAAGTTTGGTTTCTTGAAGTCACAGCTTGCCTCAGCAAAGGTGACCTACAGTTATCACTTCTCTCTTGGCTGGGCTCCCAGTCTTCAGCTCAATTGGGCAATTTCTGGAGGTTATCATTCCTTTTGGACAGGAGCCTCTGTTGGAAGCTGCTTCCTGTTGACCATCTTGCCCCTCCTCGCAACCACAGGTTTTTATGCAGAGGACCGCAAAAGGACGTGGGGACAACAGGCACAAACACGCAGGCTTGCAGTTTTGCTGGAGAGGATGACATCTGGTTCCTCTGACTGTTTCTAATTCCTCAATAAATATAAAATGAGGAAATCAGAACTGGTGATGGGACTTAAGAGTTGAGGTAGAGGTGAAGGGGTAAAATAGTTGTCTCAGACAGTACAAGTATTAGGTAAACAATGTGGGGTTGCCAAGTAGAATGGAGGGTCCCCTTGAAACTTGTGGACATCATTTAAAGAACAGCAGGCAGAATAGTTTTGTGTTCTCCTCCATCCCATCCCCACTCAGGCCTAAGAAGGCAGAGAGCTGAGTGAGGGTCTGAGTTCTCCCAGAGGAGAGTGAAAGAGAGAGATGAGCATCTGAACAAGAGGTGAACCATAGCATCTAAGCTGGGTAAAGTGGGAATGAAGCATGAGAGGATCGTGAATAGTCCACAAAAATAGTAACTGAGTAGATCAGAGGTCCCAAGGGATTACAGAACTTCTGGTGGAGTAGAGATGCTAATGCCACATGAGGTGACAGGTAGCAGCTCTGAAAAGACAGTTAGAGGTGATCAGAGAAGGGGTCACTTTGAAACACACATTGGAAATTAATGCAGCATTTCTGAACAAGGGCATTATTGACTTTTGCAGTGAAACAATTCTTCATTGTGCAGAACAATCTCATGTACTGAGTGACATTTAGCATCCTTAGTTTCTGTCCTCTAAATGCCAGTAGCACTCCTGGCCTTTGCAAATACTCTCTAGGAGAATGGTAGTCCATAGACTGTGAACCAGTGGGCTGGGGTATGACCACAAGGTAGAGAGACAGTCATAAGTGAGAAACTCAAGCAATTGAGAGGTCACGTGTGAGTATTCTATGTGGATGTTTTTGCCAAGACAGGGATCTAGGGGTAAAGTCTTCAATAAATACAGAGGAATAAGCTCTAGGATGGTTCGATGGAAGGTACTTTAGAAGTGTTTCCATGAATAAAGAGAGAAGAAGCTGTCTAGAAGTGATAATGAGGGCGACTTCTACTGACAGACACCGGGGAAAATAAAGCCACCAATGGATAGGTTAACAGGAATCCTCCTTAGGGGGTAAGCAGGAGTATCAGGCAACATCATCCAATAGAACTTTCTGTGATAATGGGAAATGTTGACAGCTAAGCTACCCTGTAAGATGGCCAATAGCCACATGTGCCTATCAGCCCTTAAAATGAGGCCAGTGTGTCTAAGGTTCTGAATTTTCTGTGTTATTTGATGTTAATTAATTTAAATGCAAACAGGTACATGCAACCAGTGATTACTAAATTGAACAAGGTGGAAGAGGAAAAGGTAATGGCAGCATTCAGAAATGAGTTTGAAGACACAGGAAATTATCCTTAATCTCAGTGTCTTGAGGAAAAGAAGTAAGCGTGAGTCTAGGTAAGTTTGTAAATTCCTAGCAGGAAGATAAGCAAAGTCATGCTCAATAGCACCAAAATTTCCAATAAGCAGAATTCCAAAAATTCGTCTTAATTCATTTCAACTTCTTCTCAGACCAAATTCTGCACCATATTGTTCTGGAAGACTTGAAAAAAGGCCTCTTGAAAATCCTAAACTATCAGCACCACATAAGGATTATTACTTCCCATAAGAAGCATCTGGCATTAATAGACTATGACTACTAACTTGTTTCTCTGAGATCTAAGTGTTCCTTCCCCCAAAGACTAATTTGTCATCTCAGAGGAATAAAAACACAACTTTTGAAAATTTCCTCTTTAAAGGTTTTATAGTGGTTTAAAAATCAAATTTCATGCTTTTTGTGTTTCTGTAAAAGAATATAAAGAAATTTGTTCTTTGGTTTCCAAAATGAGGTAAATATGTTCTAATGGCCTATAACCGAAAGCCTATAATTTGTGCTTTACCAATGTAATTTTTAAAAGAGGCCAGAACTTGCACCACCATGCCCACCCAATCACACATACAGACATCCAGAATGATCTTGTGGTCTCATCCTCAGAAGCTTAGCTCCAAAGTTACAAGCAACAACTTTGTCCATCTTCACTTACCAACCAAGTAAACAATACCACTCTGGGGCCCACAAGCATTCACTTAATTGAAGAACCCCAGCTTTAGGCAGAAGATAGGTAGAATGCAGGTAATATCTAGATATTTATTGACATTGCATGTGATTGGGAATTCTGCCACTGAACCACCCATGCACCAGCATGTGACTTGGAATAAAGAAATAGTAAAACATTTTATCTCTTAGTGTTCACAATTTCCATTTTAATTATAATCAAAATATCAAAATACTCTTTAGCCAGAGAGGGGACAAAGTCCTTACTTTAAAATTTTTAAAATACATAATTAAGGAACATCTCCTGTAGGCCTAATCAGCACAGCACAATAATTGGTCAGATTCCCTAGTTAATTCCCTAGTCAATTTCTGTGGGTCCCTGAAGCAAAATCTTTCCCTTAAGTGTTCACATTTAAGACAGGTGCTGGTTATCCATCCTAGCCTCTAGACCCGCAGATTGACACATCCCTAAAGGGGCGTTATATTTGAACCTTGCTTCTGAATTCTAGGGATTGGCAAAATTCAGGCAGATGGCTCAATACCTAGGAGCCCATAGGTGTCTACAGTGTTGGCGAGATAGGTACTGCTAGATCCCAGCCTTGGATATAGATTTATGCTTCCACTCTAATGAATCCCATAGTTTCTAATATTTGACTTAGGGTTGAAGTGGAGGTTATTCTCACTTTCCCCTTATGGAACATTGATCCACATTAAAAGCAAACCATAACCCTTAACACTAGTTAACTATTCTAGTTTGTGAAAACTGTCAAAGATAGTCATTTTGTAACTGAATTGCACTGGGAACAAGAAGACTCAAAAAAGAGTAGGTGAACATGAAAGAGGTAAAGTCTCCATCTTTTTTTAAGGCTGCGTAATATTCCATGATGTACATATACCACAATTTATTAATCCATTTGTGGGTCAATGGGCACTTGAGCTTTTTCCATGACTTAGCAATTATGAATTGGGCTACAATAAACATTCTGATACAGATATCTTTGTTACGATGTGACTTTCAGTCTTCTGGATATATACCTAGTAAAGGAATTATAGGATCGAATGGCAGTTCTATTTTTAGGTTTCTAAGTATTCTCCAGATATATTTCCAAAAGGACCATATTAGTTTGCATTCCTACCAGCAATGTAGTAGTGTTCCCTTTTCTCCACACATGGATAGAGCTAGAAAATATTCTTTTTCGCAAAGTATCCCAAGAATGGAAGAAAAAGTATCCAATATACTCAGTCCTACTATGAAACTAATTTATAACTCTCATATGAAAGCTATAACCCAATTACAGCACAAAAATTGGGGAAAGGGGTAAGGGAGGTAGGGGAGGGGGGAGGATGAGTTAAGGGAGATAATGAGTAATTGATGGGTCCACATTTATGGTGCATCTTAGAAGGGTACAGATGAAACCTACTAAATGTAGAATATAAATGTCTGTACATAATAACTAAGAAAATGCCATGAATGCTATGTCAACAAGTTGGATGAAAATATTTCAAATTGTAAATAAAACCAACACATTGTATCCCATGATTGCATTTATGTACACAACTATGATTTAATAAAAAAAACAAAGATAAAATTAAAAAAAGAGACAGTAGGTGAATGGATGGCTTAAAGTCCATCTCAACTACCAAGGAGAAACAGGTCATGAAGACCAGTAGAAAAAAAACTGAATTATTAATTCCCATCTCTCTATCCACAAGCCCCCTCTGGTGGAAGAACTGACAGATAATGAATTAGCTACAATAACCAACCTTTGAAAAGTAGAGAAGATAATCCACAAGAAGACAATCAGCCCCTGTAGAATTGAGAGTCAACTGTAGTGATTAGCAAATATGAGTTGCAACTGGAAAACCACTTACAGATGAAGCAGTATGATGAATGATTTACAAAAAGGTCAATACTACTCCTTTATCTTCATCACCCATCAGTTTCCATCACCCTCGATTTGTCTGGCACATAACTGAAAGCAGCTATAAAATATTCACCATAAAAAAATTAACCAGGCAGTGCCTGTGGCTCAAAAGAATAGGGCACCAGCCCCATATACCAGAGGTGGTGGGTTCAAACCCTGCCCTGGCCAAAAACTGCAAAAAAAAAAAAAAAAATTTTTTTACCTTATTTTGTAACATTACAAAAAAAAAACATCGAGTTGGATATAGTCAAAGCATATGAGCCAGCTTCTCAATTAGTACTCCTAGAATACATTAGAAAAAGCATTGACATTTTAAGCCCTGTTATAAGAGGTAATATACTCAGCAAGTTTCAGAACTCTCTGCCCTATGCTTGGCTTTGCTGATTAACTGTTAAGTCTCAGGCAAGGGAAGAGGTCCTTAATCCCCTCACCAAACATCACACCAATGTTGGCAGGAGGTGGGCATTTTCCCTTCTACTCCCCCAGAAGCCAAACTTCTCTACAGCCTCCTCTTTTAGCTGGTGGGGATGCCAGACCTTCGCCCTTGACATGCCTACAGTATCTTCTGACAGATGCACTGTGAGATGAACTACCCTCCCACTTCCATCTGACAACCTTTATATAAAAAGCAACACAATACCAGGTGAAAGTATATTTTCAGGCTGAAGGGATTCTGAAAGATAACATCTGAAAAGCTCCAGATCCGTTTAACCAAAAAGACATTAACTCATTTTAGCCAGACTGATTTCCACGAGAAAATGCATCATTTCCTTCCCCTTTACCTTATCTATGAACTTACCAATTGCTTTTCTGGTTTTGCCAAATCAATAAGATATTTTTCATTTTGTAGAAATGTATAATCTAAGCTATCTGGGTTCTTTAAAAATTCTCCTTCCCATACTCTGTTCAAAAAGGGTATCTAATGTCTGCCTATTTATATGTATCATTATTATTTGAGGTTTTAAAAACAAAAAGTAGGATCCAAAAAGAAAGAAAAAGGTCCCAAAGAGTTTGGAAAAAGGTATATTTATGAGAATGTTCATTGCTGCATTATTTATAACATTACTAGTAAAAGTTGGAAATTCTAAATATCAAACAAGAAAAGATGACTCAAATTAATTATGGTATAGTCATAAAGTAACAGACAGCCATGCACCTCATAACAATGTTTCATTCAATGATAGGTCACATGTTCAATGGTGTGGTTGTAAGTTAATAGTGGAGCTGAAAAATACCTACTGCCATAGTGACACTGTAGTTGTCATAATGTCACAAAGCAACACAGTATTTGTTCTATATTTAACTATGTTTAAATTCCCTAATAGGTAGCATTGTGTTACAACTGCCTACAGTATTAAGTAAAGTCACATGCAATACAAATTTGTACCCTAGGGGCAACAGGCTGTACTAATTGGCTAGATGCGTAAAGGTCCATAGTACCATCTATGTTTGTGTAAGTACACTCCATAATGTTTCACTATGACAGTATTACCTAAACATGCATTTCTTATGAAGCAGCACATGATTGTAGTATATAGACATTGAAAATTATAGAGTGGAGGATTTAGTAACATGAAAAAAGATTTGTAGTATTATTAAGGGGAAAAACAAGATTGTAACCACAGTAGAGAGTATATAATACTTATTGATAATGGTTCTAATTTGGATAATAAGGCTGCAGGTTTTGGAAACATTGATTGACTAAGTATCTTCCAGTCACAATCTCTTTCTTCAGTGTTCCTTGTAGCTAAGAGTGTTTTAGAATACGAGATATGAAGCAAGAAATCTGTTAGGTAGGGGGTGTTTTGGTTGTTCCTGACTCAAAGGGCAGATTCATTCAACAGTTCTCTTTTTCTGTTTATCGTTTTTATTTCCCAGTGTAACCACGATACCTGGAGGAGTGGCACTTTATCATAACCATAAACAAAAATAATTACACAGTAATAATAACAGAAGAGAGACAAAAACATCAGCTCCACATCGTCCTCTAAATAGTTGGACAAAGTCACCATTGGTTGGATTTTCTTTACTTTGCAGCCAAACACATTCCTGATACACAGAACTTTCTATTTTTATCTTTTTGCTTATCTGTAACTTTTAGATTTTCTTTCATAAATACGTACTGTTTTATAAAAAGGAAAATAAAACTACATACAAGAAAAAAGATCTGCTGTATCCTTCCCAAGAAATCTGCTGGTGTGAGTTGGATACTCAACTCATTTAAGAAACAAGAGCGCAGGCAAAGAAAACATGACAATGATAGAATTCTTACAGCCGCCTAATGCTATTAACATTCTCATTCTTTTCAACATATACTGTTTATTGCTATTAATATTACTATTTTTCTACTCAGGGAATATTTAAGATCTACTATGGTGCCTGAGGATCCAAGCATGGAGATAGCGGGTGACTAAGAGGAATTGACACAACTAAATAAAGAGATAAACCCAGGGAAGTAAAACATCTTGCCTAACATTATCCATTTGACTAATGGGGAAACTAGAATCAGAATGCAGTTCTCTTCATTCTTAATGACCTTGAGCACCTTATCATATGTTTAAGCATTAATATCTGGCTAGAAGATGAGGGGAAAAATACTCTGGTAGGAATATTAAAGAAGGATGAATTGGATGGGGGAAAAAACCCAAATTTTGTTCTTCATTAACAAGCACTTATAACAATAGCAGGGCTATTTCTCCTAAAGGAAAAAGTCTCTTTGAATGGAGCAGAGAAAGTTCTAATTTTTATCTGTTTATACCACACTGAATCAGTAGATCGATCCATGACCAGAGATTGTAATCTCAGCCAACCACGACAGCAGAGGAAAGAAAACAAAATAGTGTAGTCAGCTATTAGATACCATAGACAACTTGAGAAGTCAATGACAACTTGACCTATTTATTCATCTTTTAATTATATCTCTCAGTGTCCATGTAGAGACAATCAAAGAATGGTCCCTAAGAATCTATGGAGTTTCACTGAAACAGAGTTAAGACTTAGGGTCAGGTGCAGAATAGTGGGAACAATACCAGGAGCAGAGCAGATACATTGTCTCTGAATGGCCAGATCATAAGGTACCAAGGGATGGAAGAACATGCCACACTAAACTATGCCATTATAGCAGAAGGATTATTTTGAGCTAAAGGCACTATAAAAAAAATGCAGCAGGTGTAAGAAGGGCTCTCCGACCCTCCAGGTTTATTTCCTGAAAACAGGAGATAAAAGCCCATATGGAAGGTATCCTCCCTATTTCAGAAGAAAAGATACATTCTTATCATTAAAGATAGGAAGTTGAGACTAAGAGAATTCTGTACAAAGAACCCTTGTTAAAATAATTTTTATCTTCTAGCACCCTCCCTGTATAGTTCAGTTATTCCCCCAAAATTGCCTCTTCTTGTTCAAGTCAGTATGTGTATATATAGCCACCTAGGTTTTACTACTTCTTTTAGTCTTCATTTCATTATGATGGCTCTCACATCATGTGAAACTTGTATAAAATAAATTTGTGTGATTTTCTCATGTTAAGAGAAAAATCACACTGACTGTTCTTCTGTCAGTTTAATTCTCAGGCCAAGTTAAAAAAAAAACTAAGGAAATAAAGATGAAATTTTGCCTCCCCTATAGTAGCCACCTTAAAACCTAAAAATTCATTCTCATTAAAACTGAAGATGAAGAACAGTGTGAGCATGTTTCTTAGCCATTCTCACTCACAACCCAAATAAATAAAGACGGAATAATTAATCAATACTGTTTAGATTCACATATACCACATGTGATGTAACTATCATTTTATATTGAGGCAATTCATTTGCATGTTTATCTTCCCACTAGACTATAAGCTTTCTAAAGACAAGGTCTTTCCTTTCATCTTTGCTGAGAATTTGCAAGTCTTCCTCCTTCCAGAGATTCACAACCAAACTTAGATTGCAACTATAAATGCCTATAAAATATGACAGCAATTTTGACTAAATGTTCTTTTTCATTCCAAGCCATTCTACTTAAAAAAACAAAAAGTCAACTACTTTTTAACATTTCCAAAATATCCTGAAGGGAGGGAAAAATCACACATTAAATTCTGTCAAGTAACATTTGCCTCCCCTAGCCCTGACTAATCAGAAATGCCTGGATTTGGCAGCTCCTTTTATCACTTGGTCTATAAGCTAAATTCAGCTCCTGTTGTGCCAATTGGAATATGCTAACGTCCCTTCCCATCTCTTACAACATCCTACCCTGTAAGTCACTCAAGGGTCTGA
This sequence comes from Perodicticus potto, assembly GCA_963574655.1. Taxonomy (NCBI): domain Eukaryota; kingdom Metazoa; phylum Chordata; class Mammalia; order Primates; family Lorisidae; genus Perodicticus; species Perodicticus potto. The sequence continues at coordinate 171 of CAUYRH010032132.1, read as the reverse complement.
CCAGTATGACTACTCCCCATCAGATCAAGATGACAGGCGCACGGCCTTCAGACACATGAAGAAATGCTCATTATCCTTAATCATCAGAGAAATGCAAATCAAAACTACCTTGAGATATCATCTAACGCCAGTAAGATTAGCCCACATGATGAAATCCCAAAACCAGAGATG